>UESW01001784.1:187124-287267 GCA_900491605.1 Calamus simplicifolius | reverse complement strand
TCCCAACTGAGAGCAGGGGCCATCCAAATGCAGAGAGGCACATCTCAAGCAGACTCCCTCCAAGTTTTCATAGATGAAGTTCTGCCAGAACGGTTGGAACTCCCTTGAATCCAGGTACCTGGCCGGAGAGGGCAACGAAGGTCAACCCGAAGACAGACCCTCGCATAACCCCCCTAGATTTCGCCAAGGTAGCTGCATCAACACAGACGAAATCGCCAGCTGGCTCTAGAATGGCTCTGAGGAACTCCTCCTTCCAAAACTCGAGAGGCAGAAGCAGCAATCTCACCCATATTAGAGTAGACGAGACGGAGTCCTCCGCCAGAGTAAACTCCGGCCTCCACGGCTCAGTGCCAACCACCTGGCCATTGATCACCCAAGGTCGCTGCAGAACCAGGTTACAAGCTTCCTTGGAATCAAATCGGAAACATGGCATCTGAATGCCAGACTAATAGGAACGATGACACCTGAGATTCCAGCTCGCCTAAATTTCCTAATGAAGACTTCAGTCGGAATCCATCTGTGGAACGAGCGGACGAGCACTGCCTTCTGCTGCCAGCCCGTCACCTCCGCTTCAAGCTCCGCCACCGGGACTTTAATCACCTCCGGGAGCGAAGCCTGCAACCTCTCCACAGCAGCTGGCGAAGGAGACTAGGTAACCCATTGAAACCCGTTCGTCGACGTCCTCCTCCCAGGAATCCGGCTACCATCAGCCGAATCCGAGGCCATAGGAAGGAAGGGAATGGCGAAGGAAAAAACCCGAGAGACGGCGAAGCAACAGAGACGAAGAACACCCAACGATCAGGGAAGAAGAACACGGATGCACAAATCTTAAAGCAGGAACAGACGGAGAACCAGAGCACTAGGATGCACGATTCTCAAAGCACTCAACAAGACTATTCTCAAAGCGATTAAACCTTTTAAGGATAGGGTTGATGGAAGCAAATCTCTTGAATTTATTATATTATATATTAGATAACTAGCAATAAGCCTGTATGATCCACTAGCGCCATTTTGCTATATAGAGTTTAAAGTTTAAATATATTGAAAGTTATTAAAATTAATAAAATTTGAAAGCTGCTAAATGAAGCTTTACATGCAATAAGCATAGATTTTATGTCGCACGAGCACTACTTTAACGCAAGAGAATTAAAAGGTATATACTTCTCCAAAGTTAATAAATTTTAAAAATATTAAACAAAGTTTGACATGTGATAATCATGAATTTTATATAAATCTCTTAGCATTACTATTAGGTTGCATTTGATGCATCACTAGGTAGTTTTGAATGGTAATGCATGCCTACAAGATAGATTACCACTGGATAGATTACCAGTAATGTTGATTACTGTGTTTAGTATACACATATATGTTACAATAATATTGATTACTGTGTTTGGTATGACAAACAAACTACTAGTCATATAACATCAAATTCTCAAAATATTTCTAAATCAAATATATTAAATTTTATATACTATTATATATTTGATTTGAGAAAACATGCATTTATAAATGACAATGGAAAGGAGCTGACAAAACAATGGTAGAAAAAAGAAAAAAAATTATATTATAAAAATATATCAATCATCGATGATGGTTAGAATAGCGATGAATTTTTTGAAGATGATATAATGTTAGCACACTGATGATGATAGATACTACGAGAAGATGAGCGAAGTAGTGTTTAAAGGGATGATTTTATTTTCACAAAAGAGTAAAGAATGATTCTCTTCTCATGAAAGAGAAAAGGGTAGGAACAGTTTTGTTAAAAATATATATATATACAACATCTTCGGTAACATGGATAACCACCTCCTCTAAGGCAATCTATCAGTATTGCCTCATCAAAGTAATTTAGATTAAATTATTATTAAAATATATCAAATATAATTATTTAGTGGGCCTATTTTTAAATATTAGGTTGCATTGCGTTTGATACCGGTAATTTAAATTGGGCATAACTATATTCAGTATATATTTTAATGATAATTTATCTTGTAGTGGTAATCTGGATTACTACTCATGAGGAGATCCAGATTACATGGTAATTCAGATTACCTTAGAAGGACGAGGTGGTTATCCACATTATCGAAGATATTGTAATCCGATAATTTATGTTTAACAAAATTATTCCTGCTTTCTTTCGTCGCTCTCTACTCACCTCTTCATCTACCGATCGTTGGAATTTTCGTGTCGAAGGTCTCGAGCCACACCTGCTTCCACTGAGTCGGGTTGTGGATCTATCGCCACTGGGTGGCCTCCAACATCCTCACCGGCTGCTTCGGATGAAACATTAGATCTACTCACCTCTTCCTCACCGATCTCGTTGGAATTTTCGTGTCGAAGGTCTCGAGCCACACCTGCTTCCGCTGAGTCGGGTTGTGGATCTATCGCCACTGGGTGGCCCCCAACATCCTTCGGATGAAAACATTAGATCTAGTCTCTTCCATTTTGTTATATGCAAAGTATTATTTTGTTAAATTTAAGGATCATTAAATTTAAGCATTATCATTTTAAATATAAATTTTTTTAAATCAAATATATAATAATATATAATTTTTTAATAAATTTAATTGAAGAGTATTTTGAGAATTTGATGTTATATGACTGATAATCTATTTGTCATACCAACATAATAATCAACGGTAATCAATATTGCAATCCACATTACCATTATTTAGGTGTGTTTGGTGACCATTTTGATCCTAATCCTAAAGTGATCTAAACCAGTGATAGATTATAGAAAATATTAATAAGTATTTGGTATCAAGGATCACTGGTAATCAAATGTCACCATTGGAATCCAATATTACTAATCATAAGATTCTAAAATTACCTCTACTATATTTATATTGTATAACTATAACATATATGGTGTAATATCATATAACATAATATATTAAATTATTATATATTATAATATATAAATTTATATTATATATATAAATATATAAATTAAAATTTATATAGTATACCATAATATAATTAAATATATTATATTGGTATTCTCAACTCAACTCACTCATCTAAGCCTTTTTTTTCCAACTACATAGGTTCAGGATATTATATTGATATTATATTATAATATAATATAGTGCCTTATAATATAATATTATATATAATATATTAATTTTATATTATGTTATATAAAAATTATTACTTTTAGTCTAAGATGGTTATAGGGTGTGATCTTAGATCACCATCTTTATGAACAATGATAGGATCACTCCAATGGAAGGTAATCCATAAGGTGAGGGTAATATTGAATCACTGCAATGTATAAGCACCTCAGGGCAATCAAATGAAGTGAAACTAGTCGAATCAATATAATAAATCACTCTGGGGGGATTATTCCATACCAAAAGCTTCCTTAGATTAGACCCATCGTGATAACAACATTATGTGAAACTAATAGAACGCTATACAAAATGAAGAAATCACTCTTAATCGTTGCTTAGATGGAGAAAGCAGAAAAAATTTTATACATAGCCCACACATATTATCTCTCATTTCATTAGAAAATAAATAATAAATGATAGGTGCTTCCAAAAAAATATCTTCTAAGAACGTACCAGACAAGTGCTTATTTATTTATTCACTCTTTTCCTTGTTCCTAATTTTGTATTTAATTTAATCTAATCTATCCAATATATATAAGTAAAGTTGAGAAGGTTTAACTGAAAGATAAAAATATCTCTTTTTTTGCTAAGTGGAATATTACGTTAATTATAATTTAATGTAATTGAAATCAACTTTTCTTATATATGAATTATTCCAATAGACATTTTACATCACACCATCTCTATCAACCCATTGCCAAAATAGCTTGGTAGGTTTGCTATCAATTCAAACACCAAATCTAACGAACCTCCACCCAGAAATAACGAATTTCTTCTAGTAAATGTGGATTAAAAAAGCCAAATATCATTTTAATGGTTTGCCAACATATCTATAAATTAAGAAAACAAAGTTTTTTAAAAATACTGGTCTTAAGAATTTCAAAAATCAAATTCCTTCTAAGCAATCTAACAGATCGATCAATAGAATAAAAAAAAGGCTTTAAAAAATTTATTGGTCATGATAATTTGATAATCAAGAAAGCTACCAATCCCTATCATAGTTAACAAAAAACAAAACAAAATTAAAAATATTATTACTTTTAAATGAATATTTAATAATATAAAATTTAAAAAAGTTTACATACATTTATAAAATTATACTATCAAAAATTATCGAACATACTAGGTGATGCGGAGAAAAATTATCACCGCATCAATAAACGTACCCAACGACAAAGGTTATCTCCGATTTGGCTGATCAAGCCACGTTTGAACTAACTGACTGGGCTATAGTCCAACAGATAGCAAGAGTCGGTTTCCTTACCGACTCAAGAGTTAGTACCGACGCCATCAACGGTCTCAACGCCGACACTAGAGTCAATGTCGACATGGCCGAGCTATCTCATACTTCGGCAGTACCGAGCTATCTCAGTACCTCGAAAGGGCTGAGCTATCTCCGAGCCTCAGTAGGACCAAGCTATCTCATACCTCACCAAGATCGATCTTCATCCCTTCAATGTAAGCACCATTGCTGCTTCAAACCACGTCGACTATCTCAGAGGATGAACCATCCCGATCGCAAAGATTGTAGAGTGAGCTTCCCTAAATAAAAATAGGAGCCAAATGCAACACTCCATCCATGATCAACGAGATTTTAAATTCTCGATAAAGCACTCGTCAGCTTCATCAACTGCTGATCCTCGTAACCAATAGGATTTTGGCCTTATCGGATGCCAATTCACTAAAACGCGTCCAAAAAATCAAGTAATGGCTCACCTTCTCGGCAGCACACAAATACTAAGTCCAAAGACCCCCAGATAAGCTCTCAAAGGCAATCTAAGCCCAAAAAAACTCTAGCAAAGGTCATTGCTCTTGAGAAATCATCTCAAGAAGGGAAATCCTTATGCTGGAGCCTTCTCTTCTCATCTAATTGCTGAAGATTTCGACTGACTTAGGCATCGAAGGGTCTTTCGCAGGGACCATTCCCCGTGCTTTCTGCGTAAAGGCTATCTTGTAGGTCTATCTGGATGGGAGAGCGCTATTCGAATCTCGATGTGCACCACCCCCAAGCTGAAGAATGGATTTTAACTGCATCAGATTGGCGCTAGAGAAAGGGCCTCAAGTCCCATTAAAACTTGTAATCAAGGAGAAAAGGTTTCAAACAAGAAGAACATTTTTCTTAATGACCAACAGCAAGAAAGCGACAACAAATGCTCCTGATCAGGCCACCTTTCAAAGGCCTGATCCCACAAACAACACGGTGCCCTCATAGTCATCACCGATCGAGGTTTCTCCACCGCTAGCAGCTTCAGCCATCTATGACCAGTTTGCCATGCTGGTCCAACAAGTGATATTCCTCTTTCAGTTGTTGCAGGGGCTTCATGGGGTTCCTCTTCCAACTACACCCACTCAGCAGCTTCCTAGTGGAACAATCACCCCAATCCTACCGGTGGTCGCTCTGCCCAATCCATTGGAAGCCACCAATCCGGCCATAAAGAAGTTGAACCGACACCATAGAGGGGAGGAGATAGGAGCCTGCCCAGATCCCATTGGGCTCGCTCCTTATCTCCAGTATTCTCTCACCACGACTCAATGCCATGGCCATGATCCCCTCGTCCCTTCTCTCCTACTATTCAGGATGACGGGATGCAATGATAACATCAGGAGATGCGCCAGGAGTTGCATCAGGAGGGAGACTTTTACCTAGCTATAGAGGTTAACTACCTCAAGAGCCTCTCCGACATGATAGCCACAGCAGACAAATACGCTAGGGTCGAAGAAACCAGAAAGATGGCTCCAACCGAGCAATCCAAGAAAATAGAGAGGAAGAGCTTGGAAAAGAGCCAACCGGCTAGCCCTGCAAGCCCGCCTCATCGCCATAAGGCCCCACCGCCAAGAAAGCGTAGCAGAAGCTCGAAATAGAGCTTCAATCAATACACCCCCAAAGCAGCCCATAGAGCATAACGTCCATCAGAGCTTCGATAACTATCCCCGCTGAACCTACCGATGGCTGGTGTTGTTACTAAGATTACCATGGTTAGCTCCTTTCAGGGATGGCCAAACAAAAAGGAGAACCAGCTTAAAAGGGCTCGGTGCGAGAGGCTCACCTTTTCAAATAAGGACCTCAAAAGGATACATTACCCCTAGGATATGGAACTTGGATCATCTTCGAGCAATGAAGACCTCAAAGGGACACATTACCCTCAGGATATGGAACTTGGATTACCTCTAAGCAATGAAGACCTCAAAGGGATACAATACCCTCAGGATATGGAACTCGGTTCACCTCCGAACAATGAAGACCTTCAAGAGATACAATACCCCCATGACATGGAACTAGATTAAATCCCGAACATATTATTAGTTGTTGACCCAATTATTGATTTTGATGATTAATAAAAGACATGAGTATATTCATTTTGTCACTAACAAATTTAACAAGTGTTTCAGGGCTTAAAAAAATCTTTGATCAATCAAAAGGCATAAAGAAACGTGCTTTGAATCTAATGCCTAAAGTAAGTTTCAAAATTCAGAACCTGGAGTCGACACCCAGAAGGTCTGGAGCTGACCCCATGGCTAATCAAATGTCTTTCTGATTTTTGGCATGGTCTAGAGTCGACACCCAGAGTTTCGGAGCCGACACCTAGAGTTATTATATTTCTTCCGTCTATATTTGTGAAGTTCTATGGTTCAGTGATGCAACCATTTGTTCCTAGCCATTTATGTTATAATAAAAATATTTATCTTTGAGTTCCAATGCAATGAACCAAACTAAACAAAGGTCTGGAGCCGACTCCAATGCGGGAACAGAACGCGTGTTTTTGGACTATCTTGGAGCCGACACTTACAGTTTTTGGAGCCGACACCCGAATGCGGCGAGCCGACACTCAACTTTTTTGGAGCCGACTCCTCAACGAACTTTGTACTTTCTATTTTTGGTTACCCGACTTGGAGCCAACACCTGAAAAGTTGGAGCTGACTCCAACCCGTCAGGAACGGATTTTTAAAATACCAGATCAGCTCAAATGGTAATATTTTCTTTACCTAACTTCTAACGGCTATATTTTCTGTATGGACAATCTATCTAGATAAATTCCAACGGCTATATTTCACCTATGGATCTATAAAAAGGGGATTCATCCATAAAAAAAAATATAGAGAGACAAAAAATAAAGAAAAATCAAATTGAAAAATCCAAGAAGTCTTGAGCCTAAAATCAAAGAGGAAAGAGTTAAAGTTCATATCCATCAACTCCAGAAAGCTCAAAGAGAAATCCAAGGCATTCAAAGTCAAAATCGGAGGATTTCCCAAAAAGAAGAAAAAGGAGACAAAAGCTCAGTTCTGTGATTTTCCAACTTCTCATCTACAACATTTGTAAAGAATCCAAGCTGAGGCCTGATTCAACATCTCAAAGGAGAAGAGGAAAAGAAGAAAAGATCAAATCGAATCTGCTTCAAACAGGCTTTTCTAACCTTGTTTATTTACATTGAATATTTGCTCATTTAAGGGGCTGTTTGTTATTGTAAACTCTATTGTTATTTGTTTTTGCTAATTCAATCAGGAGGATTGAATTAGTAGAGGTAGTATACCTCGGGACAAGCTAGATTAGCTTGGGTTTGGGTTTTGTGCTGGTGAGCCCGAAAAACCAGCTGGGTTCGTTGTGATCCCGGGAAAACAATAAGTTTTGAGTTGTGAGCTTGTAAAACAACTCGACTGTAATCTGGTAGATTATAGTGTGGACCCAAGTGGAACTTGGGAATGGACGTAGGTGTTGGATACACCGAACCACTATAAAATCATTGTGTTTGCCATGCTTCGATTGTCTCACTCTATTTCTTTGTTTGTGGCTGTTATTTATCCTGCACTTAATCTTGTTGATTCCAAAGCCAATCGTTTTAAAAGGTTAAATTTTTTTAAAGAACCCAATTCACCCCCCCTCTTGGGTTGCCATCTGGGCCAACAATTGGTATCAGAGCAAGTGCTCATTTGATTTTGGTCTAACGATCAAGAGCTAAAGATCCAAATGGCAGCTCAAGCTAGTTCATCTTATTTAGAAGGTCAATCCACTAATCGACCTCCTTTGTTTAATGGAACTAATTATGGTTATTGGAAAGCTAGGATGAAAATTTTTATTCAAGCACTTGACTATGATCTATGGAGCATTATAGTCAATGGACCACACACACCCACTGCTAGAATTAATGGCATGGAGATTCCTAAACCGAAAACAGAATGGGATGAACATGATAAGAAGTTGGCTCAGCTCAATGCTAAAGCCATGAATGTTTTATATTGTTCATTAGATGCAAATGAATTTAATCAAATTTCTACATATATTTTCGCAAAAGAAATTTGGGATAGATTAGAAGTTACCCATGAGGGTACTAATCAAGTAAAGGAATCCAAAATCAATATTCTAGTGCACAAGTATGAATTATTTAGCATGGAACAAACTGAAACCATCACATGCATGTACACTAGATTTACTGATATTGTAAATGGTCTGAAAAGTCTTGGCAAGACCTACACTAACTCTGAACTTGTGCGTAAAATTCTTAGGTCACTTCCAAGATCATGGGAAGCGAAGGTGACTGCAATCCAAGAAGCCAAGGACTTAAATATTTTACCTTTGGAAGAGCTACTTGGATCCTTGATGACTCATGAGCTAACCATGAAACAACATCAAGAGGAGGAAGTCAAGAAGAAGAAGACAATTGCTTTTAAAGCTGCAGAAAGTGAGGAGAGCTGCAGTGATAGTGATGAGGATGAAGAGACTGCACTCCTTACTAGAAAATTTAAAAAATTCATACAAAGAAGGAGACCCTTCCACAAGAAAAAGTCTGGAACAAAAATGGAATGAGAAAAAGAGAAAGAGAAGGACAAAGAGCCCTTAATTTGTTATGAGTGCAAGAAACCAGGGCATTTCAGATATGACTGTCCTCAATTAAAGAAAGTCTACAAGAAAAAGAAGAAGGCATATGTTGCAACCTGAGTGATAGTAAAGAATCCTCTTCCGAGAGGAACAAAAGGAAGTTGCCAATTTGCTTTATGGTGAACGACGATGAGGTAAGTACTGAAACCCTCAATGATGAATTTACATTTGATGAATTATATGAGGCTTTCAATGAATTAGTCAATGATTTTAAAATTCTGAAAAAGAAAAATAAGTTTTTGAAAAATAAAAACTTAAATCTATGTAAAGAGAAAAAAATTTAACACTTAAAGTTAAGGATTTAAAAGATAATCTTACTCATGAGGTTGAAAAATTGAAATTAGAAAATGAAGCTTTGATTGAAGAAAAAGGATCAATTTCCAATAAAAATGATAGATTAAAGAAGGAAGTTGATAAATATAAAAATATAATTGATAAATTTACATATAGTTATGAAAAACTTAACTTATTGTTGAGTAATCAAAGAGCTATATTTGATAAGGCAGGATTAGGTTACAGGCCTAACATAAAATAAAAGTATGTCAAAAACTTCTTCAGAAAAGAACAAGATAAAAATGAAGTTTTATGTCATTATTGTAACAAAAAGGGACACAAAGCCTTTGAATATAATTTTAAGAAAATTAACAAGAATTTAAGTAGTAAAGGAAGAAAAATATGGGTTCCAAAAGGAACAATCTTTCATGCTACTAACCATGAAGGACCCAAGAAGGCTTGGGTACCTAAATATAAGGCTTGATCATTTTTGCAGGAGTGTCTCGATAGTGGCTGGTCAAGACACATGACGGGTGACAAGGATCAATTCATCACCCTTGAAAGCAAAAGAGGAGTTGTTACGTTTGGTGACAATGGCAAAGGCCAGATCATGGGGTTTGATAAAATTCAAATAACTCCCTCCACATTTATTGAAAATGTCTTATATGTTAATGGTTTAAAGCATAATCTAATAAGTATTAGCCAATTGTGTGATAAAGATTTCAAAGTATCATTTGAAGCTTCTATTTGCACTGTTTCTAATCCCATTGATAATAGCATTGTATTTACTGGAAATAGAAATGATAATGTATACTTGATTGATTTAGACAATTTGTCTACTAGTAATCATTGCTTAGTTGCTAATAATGCTAATATAAATGAGATTGGATGGCTGTGGCATAGTAGATTAGGTCATGCAAGCACGCACCTAATTTTAAAATTAATTAGAATGGATTTAGTAAAAGGTCTTCATAACTAGATTTTGAAAATAACAAAATTTGTGATGCATGTCAATTTGGAAAACAAACTAGAAACTCTTTCAAAACTAAAAATATTGTTTCCACTTCTAGGCCACTTGAACTACTTCACATGGATCTCTTCGAACCTACTAGAACCACTAGTCTAGGAGGAAAGAAATATGGTCTTGTGATTGTAGATGATTATTCTAGATACACTTGGGTATTGTTTTAGCTCATAAAGATGAGACCTTTCCAATGATAAAAACAACACCATAGTGTCTCTTAGAAGTGATCATGGCACTGAATTTGAAAATCATTTATTTGAAAACTTTTGCATTGAAAATGACATCCATCATAATTTTTCAGCACCTAGAACACCACAACAAAATGGAGTGGTAGAAAGAAAAAATAGAACTTTAGAAGATATGACCCGTACCATGCTATGTGAAAGCAACATACCAAAGTACTTTTGGGCGGAAGCTATAAACACAACATGTTACATTCTTAATAGAGCCTTAATTAGGCTAATCCTTAAGAAAACTCCTTATGAACTATGGAACAATAGAAAACTAAACATAAGTTATTTTCATGCATTTGGTTGTAAATGTTTCATTCATAATAATGGTAAAGATAATATAGGAAAATTTGATGCAAAATCAGATGAAGGCATATTCTTAGGATATTCAACATCTAGTAAAGCCTATAGAGTGTTTAACAAGAGAAACTTAATTGTAGAAGAATCTATTCATGTAGTTTTTGATGAATCTTTAGCATCGAGTTCAGGAAAGATTGATGATGAAGAAGATACAAACATATTAGAAGGGACATTGAAAAATTGAATATAGATGTATCTTCAGATCATGAACAAGGAGCTAAAGATGATGATTCTCCTAGTATTGATGTTGTTGATGCAAATCATGATGATGTAGATCTTCCTAGAGATTGGAGATATGCCTATGGTCATCCAAAAGAATTAATTATAGGTGATCCATCTCAAGGAGTAAGAACTAGAACATCAATGAGAAACATCAATAATCATCTTGCATTTGTATCTCAAATTGAACCTAAAACTATTGAAGAGGCTAAAAAAGATAATAATTGGATGTTAGCTATGCAAGAGGAATTAAATCAATTTACTAGGAATAATGTCTGGACCCTTGTAGATAGACCTAAAGATCATTCTGTTATAGGATCAAAATGGGTATTTAGAAATAAATTAGATGAAAATGATATAGTAATTAGAAACAAAGCTAGATTAGTCGCAAAAGGATATAATCAAGAAGAAG
Source organism: Calamus simplicifolius (assembly GCA_900491605.1). NCBI lineage: Eukaryota > Viridiplantae > Streptophyta > Magnoliopsida > Arecales > Arecaceae > Calamus > Calamus simplicifolius. The sequence continues at coordinate 275,758 of UESW01001784.1, read as the reverse complement.
GAATTGATTTTGATGAAACGTTTGCACCTGTAGCTAGATTAGAAGCAATTAGATTACTACTCGCATTTGCATGTCATATGCATATCAATTTATTTCAAATGGATGTTAAAAGTGTTTTTAAATGGATTTATAAATGAGGAAGTTTTTGTTGAACAACCACCTGGTTTTGAAGATCATGAATTTTCAAATCATATTTTTAAATTACACAAACACTATATGGTTTAAAACAAGCACCTAGAGCTTGGTATGAAAGATTAAGTAAATTTCTGATTGAAAATAATTTTACAAGAGGAAATGTTGATAAAATACTATTTTTAAAAGAAAAGATAAGGATTTATTAGTAGTACAAATATATGTTGATGACATTGTATTCGGTGCTACTAACAATCTTTTGTGTCAAGAATTTGCTAAGTTAATGCAGGGTAAATTCGAAATGAGCATGATGGGAGAACTCAACTTCTTCCTAGGACTTCAAATCAAGCAAAGCAAAGAGGGGATTTTCATCAATCAAGCAAAATACACAAAGGAACTTCTCAAGAAGTTTGGAATGGAGTCAATTAAACCCCTTGGAACACCTATGAGTCCTTCATGCAAATTAGACAAAGATAAAGATGGTAAGAAAGTAGATCAAAAATATTATAGAGGTATGATCGGATCTCTTCTTTACTTAACATCTAGTAGACCAGATATCATATTTGCTGTTTGTCTATGTGCTAGATTTCAATCTGATCCTAAAGAATCTCACTTAATTGCTGTGAAAAGAATCTAAGATATCTAAGTGGAACTAAAAATGTAGGATTATGGTATTCTAGAGACTCAACACTAAACTTGATTGCATATTCTGACTCTAACTATGCTGGATGTAAATTAGATAGAAAAAGTACAAGTGGTGCATGTCAATTCTTAGGAAGTAACTTAATCTCTTGGTTTAGCAAAAAGCAAAATTCGGTTGCATTTTCAACTGCTGAAGCTGAATATGTTGCAGCTGGAAGTTGCTGTGCTCAAATCCTTTGGATTAAGCGACAACTTGAAGATTATGGCATAACACTTGATTAAACTCCTATTAGATGTGATAATACAAGTGCAATAAATTTAATTAAAAATCCAATTCAACATTCAAGAACAAAACACATTGAAATTAGATATCACTTTATAAGAGAACATGTGGCTAATAATGAAATTTGTCTTGATTATGTTAATACTGAAGAACAATTAGCTGATATATTTACAAAACCTTTGAGTGAAGAGAGATTTTGTTATCTAAGAGGCGAATTAGGGATTTGTAACCCTTTGGAATGATTTTGAAACTTTAAGGAATGACTATCTAGATTTCTATTAATTTCTTGAAATTTCTTTCATAATTTAAGGATAATTTATCTAGTCATTTATGCAATTTGATTCTTCATATTCCAAAGATTTTTTTAAAAATTTATTGACCCTATTTTGACAAGTTTCGGATGTTTGAAACTCATCTATTTTTCTCTGAAACTGTCAGTGGAGTCGACACCTCAATTTGAGGAGTCGACACCTCTTCTGTGTCGCTCTCGATCCTTGACCTTGGAGCCGACACCCATATAAGTGGAGCCAACTCCAGTTCGAGCGCTAACTGTGTTAGCGACTTAGAGTCGACACCCGACTTTGCGGGAGTCGACACTTAGGGGTCCCAAGTTGACTTTATTAGGGCAGAGTCGACACCTCCGTCATTTCAATCATTCTCAATCCCTTTCCAAACTTTCTCCAAACTCTCTCAAAACCTTTCCAAGCCAAATTCTTCTCAAATCGAACATTCCCAAGGATTTCCATGGCACCTAAGCGGAGAGGATCAGTTCTTAGAGCTCCCATGACCACCGGAAAGTGTACTGCGAGGCATCCCATTCGCGAGCCATCTCCAAGCGACGATGATTCCTCAACCCATTCGGATAATCCTGGTCCCTCATCTCCTAAGGTGGACACCTTAGCTGGGAGAGTTATTACTATGGATAGAAAGGTTGATTTTGATTTCTTTGAGTCAGAGGGTTTTTCAATTGGAAGACAAATCAAAGAGCTTGGATGGGACAAGGTCTGTTCATTGGATGTTCCCACCTATCCGGCCCTAGTCAAGGAATTCTATTTCAATTTATCGAGGGATGACGGTGGGATTGTAAGCTCTGTTAGAGGAAAAAGAGTCCACCTTACATTTCAAAAGTTAGGAAATCTTCTGAGCATTCCTGTCACTGGATTAGTAGCTGATATTCATAGTGAGAGGTCTGATGCACTATCAAGGATGTTAGGTAGAGAAGTTTCTGAATTTGAAGAAGTTAGGGCTAATCAGTTGCCCTTGGAACTTAGATTGCTTCACAACATCTGCAATAGAATTTTATTCCCTAAGACTGGCCGCTTTGAGTATGTCTCAGAGCGAGACATTGTGGTGATGGACAGTGTTCTGACTGGTCAGCCTATTAACCTTGCTGCGATGATGATTTTCTACATGGCTGAGGCTGGGGGCAAAAGGAGATCTTCACTGCCCTATGGTATGATCTTGACTATAGTTTTCTGAAGCCAAGGAATTGTGATTTCTGACAGTGAGCCTTCAAAGAACCTTAGGCATACTGATTACTATAGTTTGGCTACTGTGCACCGGATGGGCTTTGTTAAAGTAAATGGACAATGGAAGAGGAAAGGCAATCTGGATGAGAGAGCCACTGAGATTAGATCTTCTGCACCATCTGAGGCTGGTCCTTCAACGAGGCATCCTTCACCAGAGCCTAGCAGATCTTCACCACCTCCTACTCCTACTCCTGCTCCTGCTCCAGTTCCTGTACCCCATCTGTGTCATCTGTCGGATTTTCTGATATTTAGTTAGAGCAACTCAAAAGCTTATTTGCTGCTCAAAAAGAAGAAATGAAGACAGAGTTTGATAGTCAGTTTATGAATTTGAAAGAAACCCTTTACTCTTTGGATGATCGCATTGGTAAGATTGAGTCCACTCTTGGTTCCTCTGCTGAATCCTTAAGGAATGATCTCAAGAACATATTTGAAGAACTTAAGGATATTGGTGGAGACTCAAAGACATATTCCAAATGCAATGCTGAGCTTCAAGACAAGATTATGACTGCATGTGCATTTGTTGACAGAAGATTAAAAGAATTTGTTAGGACTCAAAGTGAAGGGATGAAAAAGATTGTAGAAGAATTGCAAAGACTTCTTAGAACTCATTTTTGATTTTCTTGTAATGAAGTATAGGTTGTTACTTGTTTTATCTTGAAATCTTAATGTAATGAAGTATAGTTTGATGTTTGATATAGTGAAGTTTCATTTTGTAATACTTGACTCTTTTATGTAATGAAATTATCTGATACTTCATAAATATTTTTGAACTTTGAAAAATCTATCAATTTTGTTATTTTACTTAACCCTTCTTGATCTTTTTGTTGATTACAAAAAAGGGGGAGAATTATGTAAAATCGTATATGCATTGGCTGTAAAACAAAAACAAGGGGAAAAAATAAAGAGGGGAGAAATATTCAGCTTTTGTAGATGCATTGGTTTAAATAAGCTTAGTTAAAATTGATATATCTACCTTTATGGTATCAAACACTAAAATTTTCTGTTAGAAAGAAGAACAATTGTTAAATTGAACTTCATAGGGGGAGCTACCTTATTCAGGGGGAGCTTACCTGTGAGGATCACATATTTGAAAATTTTGATTTGAGAATTCTATGCATATACTCAATATTTTTATAATCATAAAAAAGGGGGAGATTGTTGACCCAATTATTAATTTTGATGATTAATAAAAGACATGAGTATATTCATTTTGTCACTAACAAATTTAACAAGTGTTTCAGGGCTTAAAAAATCTTTGATCAATCAAAAGGCATAAAGAAATGTGTTTGAATCTAATGCCTAAAGTAAGTTTCAAAATTCATAACCTGGAGTCGACACCCAGAAGTCTGGAGCCGACCCCATGGCCAATCAAATGTCTTTCTGATTTTTGGCACGATCTGGAGTCGACACCAGAGTTTCGAGCCGACACCTAGAGTTTCGGAGTCAACACTTACAGTGTCTGGAGCCGACTCCAATGCGGGAACAGAATGCATGTTTTTGGACTACCTTGGAGCCGACACTTACAGTTTTTCGGAGCTGACACCTGAATGGGGCGAGCCGACACTTAACTTTTTCGGAGCCGACTCCTCAACAAACTTTGTACTTTCTATTTTGGTTACCCGACTTGGAGCCGACACCTAAAAGTTGGAGCCGACTCCAACCTGTCAGGAATAGATTTTTAAAATGCCAGATCAGCTCAAACGGTAATATTTTCTTTACTAACTTCTAACGGCTATATTTTCTGTATGGACAATCTATCCAGATACATTCTAATGGCTATATTTCACCTATGGATCTATAAAAAGGGGGATTCGTCCGTTTAAAAAAAAATAGAGAGACAGAAAATAAAGAAAAATCAAATTGAAAAATCCAAGAAGTCTTGAGCCTGAAATCAAAGAGGAAAGAGTCAAAGTTCATATCCATCAACTCCAGAAAGCTCAAAGAGAAATCCAAGGCATTCAAAGTCAAAAATCAGAGGATTTTCAAAAAGAAGAAAAAGGAGACAAAAGCTCTGTTCTGTGATTTTCCAACTTCTCATCTGCAACATTTGTAAAGAATCCAAGCTGAGGCCTGATTCAACATCTCAAAGGAGAAGAGGAAAAGAAGAAAAGAAGAAAAGCTCAAATCCAATCTGCTTCAAATAGGATTTTGTAACCTTGTTTATTTACATTGAATATTTGCTCATTTAAGGGGCTGTTTGTTATTGTAAACTCTATTGTTATTTGTTTTAGCTAATTCAATCAGGGGGATTGAATTAGTGGAGGTAGTATACCTCGGGACAAGCTAGATTAGCTTGGGTTTGGGTTTTGTGCTGGTGAGCCGGAAAACCAGCTGGGTTCGTTGTGATCCCGGGAAAACAACAAGTTTTGAGTTGTGAGCATGTAAAACAACTCGACTGTAATCTGGTAGATTATAGTGTGGACCCAAGTAACTTGGGAGTGGACGTAGGTGTTGGATACACCGAACCACTATAAAATCCTTGTGTTTACCATGCTTCGATTGTCTCACTCTATTTCTTTGTTTGTGGCTGTATTTATCCTGCACTTAATCTTGTTGATTTCAAAGCCAATCGTTTTAAAAGGTTAAATTTTTTTTAAGAACCCAATTCACCCCCCCTCATGGGTTGCCATCTGGGCCAACACTAGTGAAGTATGTCTGAACCAAGCCATTTTGCTCATTACAATAAAACTTCACTCTTTGATTTAAATATTTCTTATTGAATAATAATTTTTCTTGAGTTGTGGATGAAAGGCAGGTCTCGCCCAATCTTTGACCTACGGGTTCCATTCTTCGAACCTTGGCTGGGCCAGTAAAATTTTCTTCGTACTTCGGCATGGCCGAGCAACTTTCTCCGAACCTTGGCTATGCCAAGTAAAATTTTCTCCATACCTCAGCATGGTTGAGCGACTTTATCTGAACCATGGCTGAGCCAAGTAAAACTTTCTCCGTATCTCAGCAGGATTGAACAACTTTCTATGTACCTCGGCACGACCATGCTTTCTTCGTACCTCGGCATGATCGAGCAACTTTCTTCGAATCTTGGCTAGACCAAGTAAAATTTTCTTCGTACCTCAGCACGGCCGAGAGACTTTCTCTGAACCTTGGCTGGGCCAAATAAAACTTTCTCCACACCTCAGCAGGATCGAACAACTTTCTACGTACCTCCGCACGACTAAACTTTCTCTGTACCTCGGCATGACCGAGCAACTTTCTCCGAACCTTGGCTAGGCCAAGTAAAATTTTATCCATACCTCGGCACGGCCGAGCATCTTTTTTTGAACCTTGGCTGGGCCAAGTAAAACTTTCTCCATACCTCGGTAGAATCGAGCAAATTTTATGTACCTCAGCACGACCGAGCTTTCTCCATTCCTCAGCACGGTCGAGCAACTTTCTCCGAACCTTGGCTAGGCCAAGTAAAATTTTCTCCGTACCTCGGCACGATCGAGCGACTTTCTTTGAACTTTGGTTGGGCCAAGTAAAATTTTCTTCGTACCTTGGCATGGCCGAGGGACTTTCTTCGAACCTTGGCTGGGCCAAGTAAAATTTTTTTGGTACCTCAGCATGGCCGGGTGACTTTCTTCGAACTTTGGCTGGGCTAAGTAAAATTTTCTCCATACCTCGGCATGGCCGAGCGACTTTCTTCAAACCTTGGCTGGACCAAGTAAAATTTTCTCTGTACCTCAGCACAGCTTAGCGACTTTCTCCGATCCTTGGCTGGGCCAAGTAAAACTTTCTCCGTACCTCGATAGAGCTGAGCAACTTTCTACGTACCTCGGCACAACCGAGCTTTCTTCGTATCTTGGCAGGACCGAGCAACTTTCTATATACCTCGATATGATCGAGCTTTCTTCGTACCTCAGCACGGCCGAGTGACTTTCTCTAAACCTTGGCTGGGCTAAGTAAATTTTTTTTTTCGTACCTTAGCGAGTACAAGCGACTTTCTCCAAACCTTGGCTGGGCCAAGTAAATTAAAGACTTTCTTTGAACCTTGGCTGAGCCAAGTAAAATTTTCTTTGTACCTTGGCACGATCGAGCGACTTTCTCTGAACCATGGCTGGGCCAAGTAAAATTTTCTTCGTACCTCGGCACGGTCGAGTGACTCTGAACCATGGCTAGGCCAAGTAAATTTTCTTCGTACCTCGGCATAGCCAAGCAACTTTCTCCAAATTTTGGCTGGACCAAGTAAAACTTTCTTCATACCTCGGCAGGGCCAAGCAACTTTCTACGTATCTTGGCATGGTCAAGCTTTCTTCGTACCTCATCACGACCGAGCTACTTTTTTTGAACCTTGGTTGGGCCAAGTAAAATTTTCTCTGTACCTTGGTACGGTCGAGCAACTTTCTCCGAACCTTGGCTGTGCCAAGTAAAATTTTCTTCGTACCTTAGCACAGCCGAGCAACTTTCTCTGAACCTTGGCCAAGCTAAGTAAAATATTCTTCATACCTCGGTAGGGCCAAGCAACATTTTCTGTACCTTGGTGGGGCCAAATAAAGCATTCTCTTGGTAGGGCCAAGTAAAAGATCTTTCGGGCCTCGGCACAGCCGACTGAAGCTTTCTCCGAAGCCCGATGAGATCGGAGGTTATCCAAAACTTAGCATAGCTAAGCATTTATTCTTTCGAACTTTGGCATAGCCGATCAGATTATTTTATAACTTGGCAAGTCAGAGTATTCACTATGCCTCGGTTGGCCCGAGAAACCTAACTTCAGCATGCCCAAACCTATCTTGTATCTCGGCAAGCCTAAGAGAATCTATTTGTCGCGATACCTAATTAGCTAAAGCGACAAACATTCAGCAAAAAAAATGCACAATTAAAAATAAAAGCTTCATTCATTTAGAATATCATTTTATAAGATATTACAAGTGTACAACATAAAAATGTAAGAAAATTTTACATAATGAAAGTTTCCTAAAGTCTACTTGCTGTTACTTCAGCGGCAATGCTTTAACTTTAGAGGAACACGAAGAGCACCTTCAAACTCCGTTGAATGGCAAACTTCGGAACTTGGGGCAAGGATATGGAAAGAAGCTCAAGCCAAATATACTTACGTTGAGCTTCCCATCCTTTAAGAAGACACTTGACGGATCTTCAGGCATTTCTTTTGGTGAATCAGTAGCAACCGCTGCCGACTATAAAAAGCTTGAGGAAGATATACAAGAGGAGGTCCAGCGAGAACACTTCTTTCTTGCGTTTCCAGTGTGACCTCTATGACTTCCTCCCTTCCTCTTCTTCACACTTGTATGTTGAAAAAGAAACTTCGGAGATGTCTCTGGTGGTGCCTCATTTTTGGCTTCTTGAGATTCAGTGGAGTCACTCTTTGGTGCCCCTTGGGTAGTTTGCTTTTTAGCAATTTCTTTATCCAAATCCTTAAAGAGGAAGACCAACTCTTTTGCCTCTGACGATGACATGGGTAAGCTTTCCTAGACTCATTCTCAATGGAAGGGAACTCCTCGTTGGGCTACACACAGTACTCTCCCTTCTTCCTTTTTTATAGCCGTCGAACGGGGAGCATAAGCCATTAATTGGGAGAAAACTCAGGAATCAAAGCTCATTGACCTCCATACTTCGACCCCCAATTGGGCTACATGTTGCCCATCTAGTTTTCTCTGAGTGGAAAACTAAAGAGTTCCAACTCGCCCAAGGAGATGGACGCTTTTTAATCCTTAGATCGGCCATGTGTCGCCCTCACAGCCGCCCTCGCTGGATATACGAGGAGTCTTTCCTCGCACCACAAAGCTGAGTAAAGGTACCCTTTCCTGATCTTAGCCTTCACAATTTAAATGCAAACAACCATTTTCAGTTTTCAAAGCACAAATAAGAGCGGAAGGCTGACTATAGAGGGGCACATGATGAATGAAACTTTTCGATAAGCCAATCGATATAATCGGACGACAAACCCATATTGGGAACAAAGCTCATTGATTGATCAGCTGAAGCCATATAAAGACTCTACTTCCTATGCCCGAACCTACGTTTTGGAATAGGGAGTGGGGGCATGTGATGCGAGAAAAAATTGTCACCGCATCAATAAATGTATCCAACGATAAAGGTCGAGTTTTCAAAGGTTCGTCATCTCTGATTTGGCCGATCAAGCCACATTTGAACTGACTGGGCTATGATCCAATAGACAGCAAGAGTCGATCTCCTCATTGATTTCAGAGTTAGTACCGACGCCATCATCGGTCTCGACACCGACACCAGAGTCGGTCTCCGAACCTCGGTTAGGCCAAGCTATCTCCGAACCATGGTAGGGCCGAGCTATCTCAGTACCTCGAAAGGACCAAATAATCTTTAAACCTCGGCAGGGCTGAGCTATCTCCATGCCTCGCTAGGATCGATCTTCATTCCTTCAATGTAAGCGCCATTGCTGCTTCAAACCATGCCTGATATTTTGGAGGATGAACCATCCTGATCACAAAGATTGCGGAGTAAGCTTTCCTAAACAGAAATGAGAGCCAAATACAACACTCCATTCATGATCAACGAGATTTTAAATTCTCGATAAAGTGCCCATCAGCTTCATCAACTACCGATCCCCATAACCAAAGATTTTGGCCTTATCGGATGCTAACTCCCTAAAACGTGCTTGAAAAATTAGGTAATGGCTCACCTTCTCAGCAGCACACAAATATCAAGTCCTAAGACCTCGTAGGTATGCTCTTGAAGGCAATCTAAGCCCAAAAACTCTAGTAAAGACCATTGCTCCTGAAAAATCACCTCAAGAAGGAAGATCCTTCTGATGGTTTTAGCTCCTCCTTCTTTCTGGGACCATCGACAGCATATCTGCACACCTGTAATAATTGGATAGAGTTTTACTAGTCTTTATGTAGCGCTCCATAAAGAGCTAGAGAACCCCAACACATTATCATAAGTGGCAGACACTTGAAAATACATCCTGTTAAAAACTTTTATTATCAGATCAATTATATATATGCACATCACTCAAATTAACACTAAGCATCAATCTGCTCAGATAATATTTTTTATAACATCCTCAAGCAGTTTACAAGATTACATTCACAATCGATATCAAAATCATAAGTACATACATTATGCTCATAATTTTCTTTAAAATATAAGTCTTGTATTCATATTCAAATAAGTCTGATACATTACCACATCTCACTGTACACATACATATATGCAAATATACAAATACATTCCACACTATCTCAATATACAAGGCTATCATCTATACACCCTTGCATCCAAGCAAGCTTCACCAGCTAAGGGTTCGGTCCTGCTTATCCTTTGATCCTGGTAGAAATACTCACTAATCTGAAAGTAAATATCAATCATAGAGAGATGAGACCTAAGACCCAGTGACTGGATAACCCTCTAACCATGGAGAAATAGAGAACCATAACCTTACATATTCAACCGTATGCTGATACTATATAGCATGTATAACTCAAAGTATATTTTTAACATGATATCGGATAAAGTAAAATGTAGCTTATTTTTCAAATAATATATTAGTACTGAAATACTCTACAATAACTTTCCACTGAAAGATAACTCATCAAGATAAAAAAACATGTATTACAATATGAAGATATGCATTCTTTACCTACAGCCCAGACTTTCTTTATTAAATTCTTAGATTTCACTGGGATCTGCCTGCCGACTGGCATCTCATGTAAACTTCCCCTCTTGGGAAATTACTTGGCCCACTGGTCCTTTTTAAATCACAATATATACTTTAAATCTCATACTACTGAGCTGTGTGTGTAATGCTTCTAAGGTACCACCCTACAGTCGCCCTCCTGTAGATATACTCTCATTGGGTGCATGACTAGCAACAGGATTTCCACACAAATAGCACCCCTTACCTGTGCAGTTTATCCGGCAAAGTGCTTTGTTCCTTAACCCTGTAACCTCGGGTTTCCTCTTTGCCCTCACGGGCTATATATAGTAACCAGTTCCACTGAGCTATGATTCATGACCCCACGGGCTGCTTACAATCTACCCCTCTAGCCTAGTCAAGCATGCACTCACTCCTGACTCTAGGATTCATCGTATGATCGAATCGCAAGAATGTGCCGGCTCAATAGTAGTGTGCAATGCTTATGCTATAGCACAATCTAAAGGATGATCAGCCCCATAGCTGCCTGATGCTCAGTATGATACATACACCAAAATATGCCATTTGTAAAGCTTTATCATGCAAATATGCTATGTATGCATCAACCATCCCCTCATCGAAACTCATGCTTATGTCTTTATTCTGAAAACTCATGCTTATTTCTTTATGCTTAAAACTCATGCTCAAAACTCATACTTATTTCTTTATGCTTAAAACTCATGTATCAGAATATCATATATTAGGTCTCATTTCTTAGATTTAAAACATACATAACACTCTACTAAACATAACATACAACAACTAGGTATTAATCTCATTATACTAGCTCAAATTAACTTCTCATTGCTAGATAAGAAACCCACTCACCTTAGCAAGTTACTCAACTGGTACTCAACTCCAATATTCCAGCTTCCTGAAATAACCCTCTTGATCTACGTCAACATACAGATACAATAGCTATTAGGATTACCTCCACACGAGGTTTTCCACGAAACCATGCATGCATATATGATCTAACATCTAATATCTCATTATTTTCTTCCATCCTTTCTCGACTCAAGATTACTTTCACTATTGCCTCAAAATATAAGAGTCTAAGAAAATTTAAAGTCATGCAAGATCTAGGAAGCTATAGCTTAACTAAAGCCAAGTACAAACCCTAAGCTTTCCTTTCCCTTCCTCTTTCTTTCTTCTTTTCTTCTTCTTCCTCTTCTCTCTTTCTTTCTTTCTTTCTTCTTTCTTCTTTCTTTCTTTCTCTCTGGCTGAACCCACGTTTCCCCTTTTTTCTCTATTGACTTAAGGACCAAGTCATGGATAACTTAGAGGCTAAGGCATGCCAAATTTTTATTTTGCCTCAAACACTCTTAACACACGCTTTTTGGAAAACACGTGTCTTACTCATAACCATAATATTTTGCCCTTAGATTTTTTTCTCAAATTACCCTTAGCACAATTAGCAATTAACATTGAAGTCTTTTTCCATTTTGCTCCTGACATAGTTTTTTTAATTAATTTATAGCCTAGATTATGATTTTTTATTTAAATAATACTTTTATGTAATATTTCTAAAAAAACCTAACCAACTTGAAGAGCTCGATTTTAGAAATCCAACGTTTAAACGGCACTCAAATTGGACTTAAAACAGAATAAATATGAAAATCTTAAGATTTAATCCAAGAAATCTGCCGTCTTAGAGTCGCTCTAACAATTTAGAGTCGGCTCCTGCAGAGATTAGAGTCGGCTCTAATATGAGGCATAAATGCTAACCTTCTATTTTTTCAATAGAGTCGACTCTTCCTTCTACAGGAGCCGACTCTAAAGCATGCCGAAGTTCAAAACCGTGCCAGAGTTGACTCCACTCCAATTAGAGTTGACTCTAATTACTAAAAACATCACTTAAAGGTAAAACTCAAACTAAACTTGATTTTTCTTATGATTTAAGCCTATTAAAACTTAAATCTCTCAATTTCTTAAATCAAACTCATTAGTACTAAAAAATATACTCATTTACTTAATAAATTTCTTCTTTTTACATTTATCAAATGGCTAACACACTCACACTTCATCGAAACCCTTCGACTTTTATTTCAAATAAAAAAATATCATTAATATTACCAATAAATTACAAGATTTTTAGGATGTTACAACTGGAGCCTTCTCTTCTCATCTGATTGCTGAAGATTTTCATTGCCTTGGGCATCGAAGGGTTTTTGCAGGGATTACCCCTCGTTCTTCCTGCGTAATGGCTACTTTGCATGTCCACCCAGACGGTAGAACGCTATTCGGATCCCGATGTACACCATCCTCAAGCCAAAGAATGGATTTCAACCGCATCACTAGGTTTATTATAATTAGATATACGTGGTATATTATTATAACATGGGATATATATTTTACTTATCTTGTCATTATTTTTAATTCAATTTTTTTAAAATCTAAATTTAATAATATAAAAGTGAAATAATTAGCTTATATTTAAATGTAAAATAAAATAATAATAAGTTTAAATTTAAAACTAATCCTATATAAAATTTTATTTCATTTAGATTCTATTATTTTTTCAAAAAATCTCTATGATTGGACTCTAATCTTTTTATTTCCTTAATTTATGGTTTCAAATCAATTAAATTTTTAAAATTTAAATATTTTAATCTAATACATGTATTCTATTTGTTGCTGCCAAATCACTGACGAAGAGCATCGAGCATGAGAAGGGCTTTGTGGGTCTTCATAAGGTTGACAAGACCGCCTCCTTTAGCCGGAAACTACAAGAAAGTCCTGGGCCGGTGGCTCCGGTGGGGATCCTCGATGCTCAAGTTAGCGATCTGAAGAATAGGGATTAAGATGAGATAGTAGAGGTTGAGTCCCCCTCATTGTGAGTCAGGATCCTTATATACCTGTTCGAGAGTCCCTCTTACCCTTTGTAGATAAACTGTCGAATCCCATCTTCCGTTAGGATCGGCTCCGTAAGCGGCAGGTGGGTGCATAGTTGCTAAGCGCACGCCGTAGATATCGGCAACTGCATAGTATATCGGTAACCGCCCGTGATTTTGGTAAAAGCGGTGAGCGAGCTATGCGGCAGTTGTTGGTGTTTTAAATCACTGGGCCCAATATTCGGAGGTGGTTCCATGACTATGGGTTGAGAGCATGCGAGGCAAGATCTGAGGCCGAGGTCGAAGACAGGCCGAGGCCAAGGTCGAGATAGGGCTCTAGGCCAAGGTCGAGGCAAGGCTCGAGGACAGGCCGAGGCCGAGGCGAGGCTCAAGGCAAATGTTGAAGCTGATATGGTTCGCGACTGAGGCCGAGGCCGAGGCCAAAACCAAGGCCGATGCTAGGACTAGTTGTCAAATTATTACTTGGCTCTGGGAGAACTATGTGAACTGTTATACTACCACCTAGGAAAGTGATCAGATGCCCCCTGCCCCTGAGATGGGTGGGTGTGCAGTTACCAGCGAAAGGGGTGTTAATATCACATGGTGGCTGATCTTTGTGCCATCTTCGTCTATTCTGGCCGTTGAGATCAGGTGGGATTCTTCTCGGGTAAGGAACTGCAAAAAGGCGGGTGCTATCATTACGATGAGGTCACCACTGTCCCCTCATTGGCGGTGCCCCTCGCGTTGTGTGTATCAGGTGGCTGCCGAGACGATTTCCAGTGGCGAGCGTGCACGTGGCCGAATTAGAGATGAGCGGAACGATTTGAAACGAGGCTATAAAATGGGGGAGTCATCCCTATCCTCGGTTTTTTACTTTTATCATATTTGCTTCCCTATCCCGACTCTGCAAGTGCCTGTTCATCTTCCACCTCCATTCTTTCTTCCCAAGCTCTTCCATCTTCAATTCCAGTTCAGGTTCTTCAGGTTAGTTCATTTCAGCCTTCATGGCTTCTTCCTTGCTTTCTTGCTCAATTTCTGATTCCGGGGTTATTCCCTCGTTCCTTCACAACCCTCCTCTTCTATAGCGCCCAGCTGGTCTTCTTCTTCTCCTGACCATTCCATTGGAACAGCGGTGAGCAGCCGGACGATCCCCGACCGGGATTCATCCAGCCACCGGCCGGGCCTTAATTCGGCACCGCCCGAACATCGCCGGTCCATCCTCCACCATGAGGGAATCCCTCGAATGGATTGCTTCCACCATGACTGCCCAGGACATTGTAAATCTTAGGGCCAAATATAGTCTTCCTACCGACATGTGCCTATCCTGTCCCACTCCTGAAGATAGGGTGACTTCTTCCCGTTCCGGGAGAGTTGCCTTGTACGGAGCCTTCTTCAAGGCTGGGCTTCAGCTACCCCTTAATCCCTTCATCATCAACCTTTTTGATAGATATTCCATAGCACCGGCATAGTTAGTCCCAAATTCCATTCGGACTATGGTTGGCTTCTTAGTACTTTATCATTTCCATGGGTTAGAAGCTAGCATTTCCTTGTTCCGTAGCTTTTACACCCTCTGCAAGCAAGCGGGGTGGTGGTCCTTCGCACCTAGACCCACTAGGGCCCTCAAGCTATACCTTCCTACATCCGTTAAGGGGTGGAAGGATAGGTTCTTCTTCGCTGATGTCGGAGGGGTGAGAGGGGTCTGGGAAATGCCAAATACCGACCCAAATAAAGATTCTTCCATACTCCTGAGGGACCGGGTAGCATTCGGGCAACTTCTAACTGTTGACATCCCTCGTTGCAATCAACTTTTGGCCAAGGAGAATCTCCAACTTGCCGGCCTCATTCCATCTGGTGGTGAGTAGCCACTTCACTCACCTTATTCCTTTTTCCCTTTTCCCTCTTTTCTTCTCCTCTTCCCCCCCATCCCCCCCTTTTTTTTACTGAGTTTATTTGCCTTGTGTAGGTATGTTGCCTTCGATTGAAGAGGTGAGGAAGGCAGTAGCCGAGGAAAGGAGGGCTAGGATGGATGGAGCCTCCGCTGAAAAGAGGGCTGTAGCCAAGGCAGCCAGAAGAAGACCAAGGCCGAGAAGGCCAAAGAAAAGATTATAGAGGCCGAGGAGCCGAGGAAGAGGCCTCGATCGTTGTCGCCGGCATGGTCTCGATCTCCAACTCCACTCACCCGCCGGTCTCGATCAGAGAGGGAGGCAAATGTCGGCCTCACAGCCGACACTCCCCTGGAGGGCCAGGGCCTGAAGTGTTGCCATCGCCGCCGGCTATGCCAGAAGCGGGGGTAACTGAGCCAACCCCGACTCGGTTCCCGAGGCTACCCCACAAGCAAAAGCGATAGCAACCGAAGAGCCCCCCAGGGTGACGGAGTAGATGGGGGTGCCTTTGGCTTCTGATGCCATTCCATCGGCTTCGGAGCATGCCGAAGCCATCGAGGACGAAGCCGCCTCACTATCCTTCAAGACTATCCTTGAGCGCGAGGGGCGTGGGCGGAGAAAACAATGGCATAAGTGTGCTTGCCCGAGCTCCAGGGAGCCCTTCAGGAGCAGAGGACTTCCTCTTTCTTTTGAGAGGCTTTCGTGGCTCATCTCTGAGTGAGTATTCGAAATCTCAAACTTTCAACTTTGCATTTATAATCTTATCCTAACAATGACTTTTGCATGTAGGCAGTGAATTCTTTGGCTGCTTTGAAGAGTGCTCTTTCTTAGGTCAAGGTCGCTCTTGGCCAATTACAGAAAGAAACCCACCAAGCCCATGCCCGAGCAGAGAAGGCAGAAAAGGCTTTAGAAGCCATCCTGGCCGAGAGGGTTGAGGAAGAGGCCCAAGTGAAAAGGGCCGAGGGGCTCTAGAGGTGGCCCTAGCCGAGGGCCGGGCCCAAGTAAAAAGGGTCGAGAAGGCTTTAGAGGTGGCCCTAGCCGAGGCCGGGCCCAAGAAGAAAGGGCCGAGAAAGCTTCGGAGGCGGCACGTGTTGCCGAAGAGGATCATAGCGGGTGGAGACGGAGTTGTTGGTGTGTTGAAGCAGCTTGGAGACCGCCAACACTCTAAGGGGTATAGCTAAGGAGCGGGCAGAAAATGCCGAGGAGATAGCCCATTGCTCCGACTCTAAGGTGGCCAAGATGAAGGCGGTGGTGGCAGCGGCAGAGGCTTGAGCCGCCGAGGCAGTGGAAGATTTCCGCCAATCCGTTGGCTTTAGCGGAGAGCTGGCTAAGGCTACTACCTCTGCCTACAACATTGACTTCCAAGACTGCAAGGACAAGGCAAAAAAGTTCGTAACCTTGAAGATCTGAACAGCCTGGATCCAGATGAGGCTATGGAGGACACTCCACCAGAAAATCATTCCCCCGTCCGTAGCCCAACATCAGCTGAGCCTTGAACCCTTGTAGATCTTTTGCTTCTGTTTTATTGTACCAAAGTCCGACTTGGATCGGCAATTTTGTAAACTCAATTGTCATTAATGAAAAACTTTTGATTCATAGCCATTTGATTTCCATCATGGTCGACACATTCACTCTAGAGAATAAGCCGATGTGAGTTTATTTTAGAGAATAAGCCGGTGCGAGCTGATTCTAGAGAATAGTCGAGGCTGAGGCCATAGGCAAGTGTAGCTGAAGTCTTGGAAAGTGAGACCGGCGCTAATGACTTGAAGTAGTGAAGACCCGGCCTAACACCTTATGCCGATACGAAGGTGGGAATGCCGATGGAGTTGGGTGCTGACGTGAAGTCGGTTTAGGGGTAGACATTGGGCTTGAGTACCCACAGAGCCGGGCTTGAGAGCCAATATGGAGTCGGATTTGAATGCCGACACGAAGCCGGGCTGAGTGCCAACGCGAAGTTAGGCTGAGTGCCGACTCGAAGTCGGGCTTGAGTGTCGACGCAGAGTTGGGCTTTAATGCCGATGCAAGGTCGGGCTTGGGTGCCGATGCGAAGTCGGGCTTGGGTGCTGATGCGAAGTCGGGCTTTATATGCCGATGCGAAGTCGGGCTTGGGTGCCAATACGAAGTCGGACTTTATGTGCCAACGCGAAGTTGGTCTTGGGTGCCGACACGGAGTCAGGCTTGAGCGCTGACGCAGAGTTGGGCTTTGTACCGATGCGAAGTCGGGCTTGAGTGCCGACGCGGAGTCGAACTTTATGTGCCAACGCAAGGTCGGGCTTGAGTGCCAACGCGGAGTCAGGCTTGAGGGCCGACGCGAAGTCGGGCTTTAAGTGCCGACGCAGAGTCGGGCTTGAGTGCAGACACGAAGTCGGGCTTTATGTGCCGTCGCGAAGTCGGGCTTGAGTGCCGACACGGAGTCGGGCTTTGTTGATCCATTTATTGATTTTGATGATTAATAAAGGAATTGAGTATATTTATTTGATTACTAATGGATTTTATAAGTGTTTCAGGACTTAAATTTATTTGATCAATTTAAAGGAATTAAGAAATGAATTTTGAATCAAATACAAATTAGAGATTTCAAAGTTTCAGAGTTGGAGTCGACACCTAAAAATCTGGAGCCGACCCCATGGCCAATTCAATTTTAATCTGATTTTTGATACGATCCGGAGTCGACACCTAGAGTTTCGGAGCCGACACCTAGAGTTTCAGAGTCGACACTTACAGTGTCTGGAGCTGACTCGAATGCGGGACAGAACGTTGATTTTTTGAGCATCTGGAGCCGACACCTATAGTTTTCGAAAGCCGACACCTGACGATGGTAAGCCGACACTTACTTTTTCGGAGCCGACTCCTCAACGAACTCGAAAATTTCTATTTTTGGAAAAACGACCTGGAGCCGACACCTGAAAAGTTGAGCCGACTCCAACCTGACTGGAACAAAATTTAAAATGCCAGATCAGCTCTAACGTAATATTTTCTTTTTACCTAATTTCTAACGGATATATTTTGTTTCCAGGTACACTCCAACGGCTAGTTTCATCCCAAAAATGGATTGAAGAAATCTATAAAAAGGGGAAAACACCCATTTGAAAAAGAGACGAAAAAATAGACAAAAATTTTGAATCAAAAATCTGAGAAAGCCTGAGCCTGAATCTCACGAGAAAAACCTTCAAACTCAAATCCTTCCACTCCTAAAAGCTCAAAGAGGAATCCAAGGCGCTTCAAATCAAAAATGGTGGATTTCCCAAATTGAAGAAAAAGCTCCGTTTCTTCTATTTTCAATATTCTCAACTGCAACAACTGTAAGGGATTAAAGCTGAGGCTTGATTCATCATTCCAAAGGGAGAAGAGGAAAAGAAGAAAAGAAGAAAAGCTCAAAGCCAAACAACTTCAAATCAGGCTTTTCTAAACTTGTTTACTTATTTTTGAATATTTGCTCATTGAGGAGCTGTGTATCTTTGAAAAACTATATTCTTTTTGTTTGTGCCTAGTTCAATCAAAGGGATTGAACTAGTGGAGGTTGTATACCTCGGGTCAAGCTAGATTAGCTTGAGTTTAGGGTTGTGTGCTGGTGAGCCCGAAAAATCGGCTGGGTTCGTTGTGATCCCGAGTAAAACAACAAGTTTGGTTGTGAGCTTGTAAAACAACTCGGCTGTAATCGAGGAGATTATAGTGTGGACCCAAGTGGATCTTGGGAGTGGACGTAGGTGTTGGATACACCGAACCACTATAAAATCTTTGTGTTTGCCGTGCTTCTATTGTCTCTATCTCTATCTCATTGATTGTGCTTTATATTTGCATTGCATTTACTTTCATTCATCTTAAGCAAACAATTTTTTAAGAGGTTAAATTTTTTTAAAGAACCCAATTCACCCCCCCTCTTGGGTTGTCATCTGGGCCAACAATTGGTATCAGAGCAAGTGCTCAGATTTTGATCACACGATCAAGAGCTAAAGATCCAAATGGCAGCTCATGTTGGATCATTTGCCGAAGGTCATTCTACGAATAGACCTCCCTTGTTTAATGGTTCCAACTATTCATATTGGAAAGCAAGAATGAGGATATTCATTCAAGCTTCTAATTATGAATTGTGGGGTGTTATAACTAATGGACCTAGTACACCCACACACATTGTTGATGGCACTATTGTTCCTAAACCCGAAAGGGATTGGAATGATAATGATAGAAAAATGGCACAGCTCAATGCTAAGGCCATGAATGTCTTGTATTGCTCTTTAGATGCTAATGAATTTAATAGAATCTCTACATGTAATTCCGCAAAGGAGATTTGGGATAGATTAGAGGTTACCCATGAGGGTACCAATCAAGTTAAAGAATCTAAGATCAATATTCTAGTGCACAAATATGAATTATTTAGCATGGAACAAACTGAAACTATAGCATGCATGTACACTAGATTTACTGATATTGTAAATGGTTTGAAAAGTTTAGGCAAAACATATTCTAACTCTGAACTTGTTCGTAAAATTCTCAGGTCACTTCCAAGAACGTGGGAAGCGAAGGTGACAGCAATCCAAGAAGCAAAGGACCTCAATACCTTACCCTTAGAGGAGCTTCTAGGATCCCTAATGACCCATGAATTGACCATGAAGTAGCACATAGAAGAGGATGTGAAAAAGAAAAAGACCATAGCTCTTAAGGCTGCTGAAAGTGAGGAGAGCTGTAGTGAAAATGATGATGATGATGAAGATACAGCTCTTCTAGCAAGAAAATTCAAAAAATTCATGAGGAGAAAGAAACCCTTCCACAAAAAGAAATTTGGAGCTAAGATGGAAGGAGAAAAAGAAAAAGATAAGGACAAGGACAAAGAGAAAGAGCCCTTGATTTGCTATGAATGTAAGAAACCGGGGCATTATAGATATGATTGTCCTCAACTAAAAAAGACTTTTAAGAAGAAGAAGAAAGCCTATGTTGCAACCTGGAGTGATAGTGATGAATCTTCTTCAGAGGAAGATCAAAAGGAAGTTGCAAACATTTGCTTTATGGCAAACGACGACAGTGAGGTAAGTTCCGAAAATCCTTGTGATGACTTTGCTTTTGATGAATTGTTTGATGCTTTTAATGAACTTGTTGGTGATTTCAAATTTTGAAAAAGAAATATAAGTTTTTGAAAAATGAAAATTTAACTTTCATTAAAGAAAAAGAAAATCTTAATAATGAAACTAAAGTGCTAAATCTAAAAAAAAAATCTATCAAAAGAAAAAGAATCAATTTCCAATGAAAATGATAAACTAAAGAAGGAAGTTGATAAATATAAAAATATTATTGATAAATTCACTTATAGTTCTGAAAAACTTAATTTATTGTTAAGTAATCAAAGAGCCATATATGATAAGGCTGGTTTAGGTTATAGACCTAACTTAAAGCAAAAATTTGTCAAAAACTTTTTTAGAAAGGAAAAAACAATGATAATGTTACATGTCATTACTGTAACAAGAAGGGACACAAGTTTTTGAATGCAATTTTAAGAAAATTGACAAGAAGTTAAATAATAAAGGAAAGAAGATATGGGTTCCCAAAGGAACAGTCTTTTATGCTACTAACCATGAAGGACCCAAGATGGCTTGGGTACCTAAATATAAGACTTAATTATTTTTGCAGGAGTGTCTTGCGGCCAAAAGATCAAAGCGAAAGTGGTATCTCGATAGCGGCTGCTCAAGGCACATGACGGGTGACAAGGATCAATTCATCACCCTTGAAAGCAAAAGAGGAGTAGTTACATTTGGTGATAATGGCAAAGGCCAAATCTTGGGGTTTGGTAACATTCAAATAACTCCCTCCACATATATTGAAAATGTCTTGTATGTTAATGGTTTGAAACACAATTTAATTAGCATTAGTCAATTATGTGATAAAGGTTTTAAAGTATCATTTGAATCTTCTATATGCACAGTTTCTAATCCCATTGATAATAGCATTGTTTTTATTGGAAATAGAAATAGCAATGTATACTTGATTGATTTAGACAATTTGTCTACTAGTAATCATTGCTTAGTTGCTAATAATGCTAATATGAATGAGATTGGTTGGTTGTGGCATCGTAGATTAGGTCATGCAAGCACACACCTTATTTCAAAATTAATTAGAATGGATTTAGTAAAAGGACTTCCACAACTAGATTTTGAAAATAATAAAATTTGTGATGCATGTCAATTTGGAAAGCAAACTAGAAATTCTTTCAAAACTAAAAATATTGTTTCCACTTCTAGGCCACTTGAACTACTTCACATGGATCTTTTTGGACCTACTAGAACCACAAGTCTAGGAGGAAAGAAATATGGTCTTGTGATTGTAGATGATTATTCTAGATACACTTGGGTATTGTTTTTAGCTCATAAGGATGAGACCTTTCCATTATTTCTGAAATTCTTCAAGAAGGTCACAAATGAGAAAAACAACACCATAGTGTCTCTAAGAAGTGATCATGGCACTGAATTTGAAAATCATTTATTTGAAAACTTTTGCATAGAAAATGGCATTCATCATAATTTTTCTGCACCTAGAACACCGCAACAAAATGGAGTAGTTGAAAGAAAAATAGAACCTTAGAAGACATGGCCCGTACCATGCTATGTGAAAGCAACCTACCAAAATACTTTTGGGCGGAAGCTATAAACACGGCGTGCTACATTCTTAATAGAGCTCTAATTAGGCCAATCATTAAGAAAACACCTTATGAACTATGGAATAATAGAAAACCAAACATAAGTTATTTTCATGCATTTGGTTGTAAGTGTTTCATTCATAATAATGGCAAAGATAATCTAGGAAAATTTGATGCAAAATCTGATGAAGGCATTTTCTTAGGATATTCAACATCTAGTAAAGCCTATAGAGTATTTAACAAGAGAAATTTAATTGTAGAAGAATCTATTCATGTAATTTTGATGAATCTTTAGCATCAAGTTCTGAAAAGATTGATGATGAGGAAGACAAACATTCTAGAAAGAGATATTGAAAAATTGAATATAAATGTATCTTCAGATCATGAACAAGAAGCTAAAGATAATGATTCTCCTAGTGTTGATGTTGTTGATGCAAATCATAATGATATAGATCTACCTAGAGATTGGAGATATGCCTATGGTCATCCAAGAGAATTAATTATAGGTGATCCATCTCAAGGAGTAAGAACTAGATCATCAATGAGAAACATCAATAATCATCTTGCATTTGTATCTCAAATTGAACCTAAAACTATTGAAGAAGCAAAAAAAGATAATAATTGGATGTTAGCTATGCAAGAAGAATTAAATCAATTTACTAGGAATAATGTTTGGACTCTTGTAGATAGACCTAAAGATCATTCTGTTATAGGATCAAAATGGGTATTTAGAAATAAATTAGACGAAAATGGCATAGTAATTAGAAACAAAGCTAGATTAGTTGCAAAAGGATATAATCAAGAAGAAGGAATTGATTTTGATGAAACTTTTGCACCTGTAGCTAGACTTGAAGCAATTAGATTATTACTTGCATTTGCATGTCATATGCATATCAATTTATTTCAAATGGATGTTAAAAGTGCATTTTTAAATGGATTTATAAATGAGGAAGTGTTTGTTGAACAACCACCTGGTTTTGAAGATCATGAATTTTAAATCATGTTTTTAAATTACACAAAGCACTATATGGTTTGAAACAGCACCTAGAGCTTGGTATGAAAGATTAAGTAAATTTTTAATTGAAAATGATTTTGTAAGAGGAAATGTTGATAAAACATTATTTTTGAAAAGAAAAGATAAAGATTTATTAGTAGTACAAATATATGTTGATGATATTGTATTCGGTGCTACTGACAATTGTTATGTCAAGAATTTGCTAAGTTGATGCAGGGTGAGTTTGAAATGAGTATGATGGGAGAACTCAACTTCTTCCTAGGACTTCAAATCAAACAAAGCAAAGAAGAATTTTCATCAATCAAGCCAAATACACAAAAGAACTGCTCAAGAAGTTTGGAATGGAGTCAATCAAGCCACTTGGAACTCCTATGAGTCCTTCGTGCAAATTGGACAAAGATGAAGATGGTAAGAAAGTAGATCAAAAACATTATAGAGGTATGATTGGATCTCTTCTTTACTTAACAGCTAGTAGACCAGATATTATGTTTGCAGTATGTTTATGTGCTAGATTTCAATCTGAACCTAAAGAATCTCACTTAATTGCTGTAAAAAGAATTTTAAGATATTTAAGTGGAACAAAAATATAGGTTTATGGTACTCTAGAGACTCAACTTTAAATTTAATTGCATATTCTGATTCTGACTATGCTGAATGTAAATTAGATAGAAAAAGCACAAGTGGTGCATGTCAGTTCTTAGGATGTAACTTAATCTCTTGGTTTAGCAAAAAGCAAAATTCGGTTGCATTATCTACTGCTGAAGCAGAGTATGTTGCAGCTGGAAGTTGCTGTGCTCAAATCCTTTGGATTAAGAGGCAACTTGAAGATTATGGCATAACCCTTGATAAAAACCAATTAGATGTGATAATACGAGTGCAATAAATTTGACTAAAAATCCAATTCAACATTCAAGAACAAAACACATTGAAATTAGATATCATTTCATAAGAGAACATGTAGCTAATAATGAAATCTGTCTTGAATATGTTAACACAGAGGAACAATTAGCTGACATATTTACAAAACCCTTGAATGAAGAGAGATTTTGTTATCTTAGAGGTGAATTAGGAATATGTGACCCTTTAGAGTGATTTTGAAACCCTAAGGAATGAGAATTAGATTTCTACAAATTTCTTGAAAATCCTCTCACAATTTTAAGGACAAATTATCTAGTCATTTGAGCTATTTGATCCTTGATATTTCAAGATTTTTTGAAATTTTTATTGAACTCTTTTTGACAAGTTTCAGTCATTTGAATCTCTATTATTTTTTTTCTGAAACTGTCTTTGGAGTCGACACCTCAGAATGAGGAGTTGACACCTCTGACTGTGTCGCTCTCGGTCCTAGACCTTGGAGCCGACACCCGTATAAGTGGAGCCGACTCCAGTTCGAGCGCTGACTGTGTTAGCGATTTGGAGTCGACACCCGACCTTGTGGGAGTCGACACCTGGGATTCCAAAATTGATTTATTAGGGCAGAGTCGACACCTCATCATTTCATAACTTCTCAAATCCTAACCAAACTCCTCCAAAATTCTTCCAAACTTCCCCACCTCTAATTCCATCCAAATCGAAACTTTCCAAAGATCTAATGGCACCCAAAAGGAGGGAATCAGTGGTTGGAGCGCCGGTGACCACGGGAAAACGGTCTGCGCGTTGTCCCGCTCGTGAGCCGACTCCAAGCAGTGATTCATCCACGGATTCAGACAACCCCAACACCTCTTCCACTCAGGTAGATACCTTAGCCGGGAGGGTTATCACAATGGGGAGAAAAATTGATTTTGACCTATTTGAAACTGAGGGCTTCTCAATCGGTAGGCAATTAAAGGAAATGGGCTGGGATAAGCTCTGCTCTCTTGATGTTCCCACTTATCCAGCCTTAGTAAAAGAATTTTATTTTAATTTGGCTAGAGGTGATGGTGGTTTAGTTAGCTCAGTAAGAAATAAGAGGATTCACCTTACTTTTCAAAAGCTTGGAAACCTCCTTAGCATCCCAATTACCGGTTTAGCAGCTGACATGCACAGATAGGTCAGCGGCTCTTTCAAGGATGTTAGGAAGGGAAGTGACAGAGTTTGAGGAGATTAGAGCTAATCAATTACCCTTGGAATTGAGATTATTACACAATATTTGCAGTAGAATTTTGTTTCCGAAGACCGATCGGTTTGAGTATGTCTCGGAGCGAGACATTGTTGTTATGGATAGTGTTTTGACTGGACAGCCAATCAACCTTGCAGCTATGATGATATTTTATATGGCGAAAGCTGGAGGGAAGAGAAGATCATCCCTACCGTATGGCATGGTGCTTACCATGGTTTTCAGGAGCCAAGGGGTTGTAATTCAAGAGAATGAACCATCTAAGAACCTGAGGCACACCGACTACTATAGTTTGGCAACATTGCATCGGATGGGTTTTGCTAAAGTGAATGGACAGTGGGATAGGAAAGGACACCTTGATGAGAGAGCCCCTGTGCCGAGAGTTTCTGTGCCTTGCGAGGCTGGACCATCAGTTAGGGTTCCTTCTTCACAGCCTAGGAGTCCCATTCTGCTCTGCTCCTGCACCTGCACATGTTAATGATCAACCATCCACTTCTTCTGCTGGATTCTCAGACCTTCAAATGGAGCAATTAAAAAGTTTGTTTGCTGCTCAGAAGGATGAGTTTGACAGTCAGTTCATGAATATAAAAGAATCACTTTATTCACTTGATGATCGGATTGCAAAAATTGAGTCAACTCTCAACTCCTCTGTAGAATCTTTAAGTGGTGATTTGAAGAACATCTTTGAAGAACTTAAAGAGATTTGTGGAG
The DNA here is from genome assembly GCA_900491605.1 of Calamus simplicifolius. Taxonomy (NCBI): domain Eukaryota; kingdom Viridiplantae; phylum Streptophyta; class Magnoliopsida; order Arecales; family Arecaceae; genus Calamus; species Calamus simplicifolius. The sequence continues at coordinate 250,385 of UESW01001784.1, read as the reverse complement.
ATAGTGAAACTTATTCAAGGTGCAATGCCGAGCTTCAAGATAAAATCTTAACAGCTTGCACATTTGTTGATGAGAGACTTAAAGACTATGTTAAGCTTCAATGTGATGGAATGAAAAATATTGTAGATCATTTAACAAGAATAGTGAGGAAGAACTTTTGATGTAATGAATGTTTAATGTTGATATCTTAATGTAATGAATGTTTAATTTTGATGAAATGTAGTTTACATTTTGATGTAATGAAGTTTATGTGTTGATGTAATGAAGGCTATATTTTGATGAATGAGTATTTGAAATGAAATTATCTTTTGATGCAATGAAAATTATCTTTTGATGCAATGAAAATTATCTTTTGATGTAATGTGAAATATTCTTTACCTTTTGTTGATTACAAAAAGGGGAAGAGAATTATGGTTGTATATGCATTAAGAGGGAGAAAGTTATATTGTTAATTGCATTAAAGGGGGAGAAGGTTATGTTGGATTAATTGTTTAATATGAAAAATCAAGTTATTTAATTGATTAATTTGAAAACATTAATGAAGTTAATTGATTAATATGATATTGAGTTATTTAATTGATGTGGATTAATAATCAAATTGATTTGACTATGCATAAAGAAATCTTAGCATTAAAGGGGGAGAAGGTTATGTTGCATTAATTGTTTATATGAAAAATCAAGTTATTTAATTGATTAATATGAAACATTAATGAAGTTAATTGATTAATATGATATTGAGTTATTTAATTGATGTGGATTAATAATCAAATTGATATGCATAAAGAAATCTTAGCATTAAAGGGGAGAAGGTTATGTTGCATTAATTATTTAATATGAAAAATCAAGTTATTTAATTGATTAATATGAAAACATTAATGAAGTTAATTGATTAATATGATATTGAGTTATTTAATTGATGTGGATTAATAATCAAATTGATTTGACTATGCATAAAGAAATCTTAAGTACCAAATATGTAAAGTAAGAGGAAGAATAATTTGAACTCATAGGGGAGCTACCTTATTCAGGGGGAGCCTACTCGTGAAGATCACTTCTTAATAATTTTTTAATTTAAGAATTCTATGCATATACTCAATGTTTTTATAATCATCAAAAAGGGAAGATTGTTGATCCATTTATTGATTTTGATGATTAATAAAGGAATTGAGTATATTTATTTGATTACTAATGGATTTTATAAGTGTTTCAGGACTTAAATTTATTTGATCAATTTAAAGGAATTAAGAAATAAATTTTGAATCAAATACAAATCAGAGATTTCAAAGTTTCAGAGCTTGGAGTCGACACCTAGAAAATCTGGAGCCGACCCCATGGCCAATTCAATTTTAATCTGATTTTTGATACGATCCGGAGTCGACACCTAGAGTTTGGAGCCGACACCTAGAGTTTCGGAGTCGACACTTACAGTGTCTGGAGCCGACTCCGATGTGGGGACAGAACGTTGATTTTTTGAGCATCCTGGAGCCGACACCTACAGTTTTTGGGAGCTGACACCTGGCGATGGCGAGCCGACACTTACTTTTCGGAGCCGACTCCTCAACGAACTCGAAAATTTCTATTTTGGAAAAACGACCTGGAGCCGACACCTAAAAGTTGAAGCCGACTCCAACCTGACTGGAACGAAAATTTAAAATGCCAGATCAGCTCTAACGGTAATATTTCCTTTTACCTAATTTATAACGGATATATTTTGTTTCTAGGTACGCTCCAACGGCTAGTTTCATCCCAAAAATGGATTGAAGAAAATCTATAAAAGGGGAAATACCCGTTTGAAAAAGAGACGAAAAAATAGACAAAAATTTCAAATCAAAAATCCGAGAAAGCCTGAGCCTGAATCTCACGAGAAAAACCTTCAAACTCAAATCCTTCCACTCCTAAAAGCTCAAAGAGGAATCCAAGGCGCTTCAAATAAAAAATCGGTGGATTTCCCAAATTGAAGAAAAAGCTTCATTTCTTCTATTTCCAATCTTCTAACTACAACGACTGTAAGGGATTAAAGCTGAGGCTTGATTCATCATTCCAAAGGGAGAAGAGGAAAAGAAGAAAAGAAGAAAAGCTCAAAGCCAAACAACTTCAAATCAGGCTTTCTAAACTTGTTTACTTATTTTTGAATATTTGCTTATTGAGGAGCTGTGTATCTTTGCAAAACTATATTCTTTTTGTTTGTGCCTAGTTCAATCAAAGGGATTGAACTAGTGGAGGTTGTATACCTCGGGTCAAGCTAGATTAGCTTGAGTTTAGGGTTGTATGCTGGTGAGCCCGAAAAACCGGCTGGGTTCGTTGTGATCCCGGTAAAACAACAAGTTTGGGTTGTGAGCTTGTAAAATAACTCGACTGTAATCAGGAGATTATAGTGTGGACCCAAGTGGATCTTGGGAGTGGACGTAGGTGTTGGATACACCGAACCACTATAAAATCTTTGTGTTTGACGTGCTTCTATTGTCTCTATCTCTATCTTATTGATTGTGCTTTATATTTGCATTGCATTTACTTTCATTCATCTTAAGCAAACAATTTTTTAAGAGGTTAAATTTTTTTAAAGAACCCAATTCACCCCCCCTCTTGGGTTGTCATCTGGGCCAACAGGCTTTATTGAGAAGCAAGATCGCTCGAAGACACTTTCGTTAGTAAGAAAATGAATGTTATTCTAGCAAACATGCTCAAACTTAAGATATTAATACACTACTGATAATACCGACGGAGGTTGTCCACATTCTAGGTGTGAGGGAGAGGTTTCCCATCCAGCCCTTCGATCCGGTATACTCCGCAATGAAGTGCATCGGTAACTCGGTAAGGTCCTTCCCAATTGGGAGACAGCTTTCTCCCCTTGTAGGTTTGAAGACTTCGGCTCGTCTGAGGACTAGGTCTCCGGGGAGGAATTTTTGGGATGAACTCAGACATTGTAATATTTTGCAATCTTCTGTCGGTAGGAGGCCATTCTGAGTCGTGCTCGATCATGGAGTTCTTTGATGAGGTCAATATTAGCTCTCAACTGGCTAGAATTGTTCTCCTCATCGTACGATTGTGTCCCGGGACTAGGGATGCCAATCTCTACCGGAATAACTGCCTCTAACCCGAACACAAGCTGAAAGGAGTTTCTTTTGTGGGGGCTCGTGGCGTCGTATGATATGCCCACAACACGTTCGGAGCTTCTCCACCCATCTTCCTTTGAAATCGTCCAGACGTATCCTAAGCCCTTGAAGGATGATCCGGTTTGTCACTTCTGCTGCTCCGTTTGTTTGCGGATGGCCGACAGAAGTAAACCTCTAATGTATGCCCAGTTCGGCACAAAATTCTTTGAAAGAAGCGTTGTCGAACTGGCGACCATTGTCGGTAACAAGTGTGTGGGTAGCCTGAACCGACAAATAAGACTTCCAGAAGAAGTTTCTCACCTTGACTTCAGTGATTTTGGCAAGTGCTTCGGCCTCTACCCACTTGGTGAAATGGTCGATGGCAACGAGTAGGAACTTCCATTGACCGGAGGCTAGAGGGAACGGTCCCAAAATGTCCATCCCCCATTGGGTGAAGGGCCATGGAGCCAACAAGGGACTCAGTTGAGAGGTAGGCAGCCGCTGAATGTTAGCATGTCGCTGGTAGCTGTCATACTTCCGGACCAGCTCGGCTACGTCTTCCTGCATGGTGGGTCAGTAGCAGCCTTGGCGTAGGGCCTTGTGTGATAGCGCTCTGCCCCCCAAATGGTTTCCACAGATACCTTCATGGATCTCACGGAGAATGTAGTCGGCGTCTGCGGGACCAACGCATTTGAGGAGAGGGTGAGAAAAGGATCTTCGGTATAGTTGTCCATTGAGCAACATGAACTTGGGTACTTGCCACTTAAATAGTCTGGCTTCAGCGGGGTTGGCTGGGAGGATGCCAGCGGTGAAGTATCGGGTATAAACATCCATCCAGGAAGGATCTTGGCAGATTGGCAAGGATTCTTCTACCGCGTCGATGCTTGGGGCTTCTAGCTGCTCCATGTAGGTTCTCCTTAAGGTTCCATCGACCGAGGTGGCTAACTAAGACAAAGCATCAGCTCCCTTGAGATTACACCATACTCAAGTAATGGACATAATAGGATCCCGCGCCTCGTACTCCCCTTTGATCTGATTGGAGACGAGCTGGGAGTTGATGAAGACTCTAAGGCATTTCACCCCGAGCTTCCGTGCCAGCCTCATCCATGATAGTAAGGCTTCATACTTAGCCTGGTTGTTGGTGGCTGGAAAGAGGAAACGGAGGGCGTACTCAGTCACAACTCCATCTGGACTTGCTAGGATGAGGCCTACCCCGCTCCCTTGAGAATTTGATGCTCCATCCACGTGAGGATCCAGTCCTCCCCTCTTCCCTCGATTGCAATGCCCGAAGGGTTTGCATGGGACTCCTTCGGCTGCTCTTCTGTCCAAGTGCACTCGACCAGAAAATCTGCTAAGACCTGAGACTTCATAGCCGACTTGGGCCAAAATGATAGATCGAATTCCTCCACCTTGAGTGCCCACTTCACCAGTCGTCCAGAAGTATCAGGGTGAGAGAGGATTGCCTTGAGTGGTTGATTTGTGACCACCACGATCGGGTGAGCTTAGAAATAGGGCATGAAGCACTAGGTAGAGATGATCAATGCAAAGATAATCTTCTCGACTCTGGAATATCAAGTCTCCACGTCATGAAGCACCTTACTGGTGTAGTACACTAGCTTTTATGTCCCGTTGGTGTCCATGCGAACAAGCACAGAGCTGACAACTTCAGGAGAGGCTGCGAGGTATAGGAGGAGCTCCTCCTTGGCCCTTGGTTTGGATAACAATGGCGGGGTGGATAAGAACTCTTTTAACCCCTCGAAGGCCTTCTGGAACTCCCTCGTCCACTCAAAGCCGTTGACTTTGCACAGTTCCTTAAAGAAAAGCAGACATCTCTCCGCGGACTTAGATAAAAAACGGCTCAAGGCCGCCACCCTTCTAGTCAAGCGCTGCACCTCTTCTTGTTAGCCAGAGACCTCATGTTCAAGATGGCTCGGATCTTATCGGGGTTTGCCTCGATCCCATGCTGTGTCACCATGAAACCCAAGAATTTGCCCGCTATCACCCCAAAGGCGCACTTGCAGGGGTTTAGCCTCATCTGGTACCGGCAGAGGTTGCCGAAGGTCTCCGCTAGGTCGGCAATGTGGTCAGTGGTATGGATACTTTTGGTTAGTATGTCATCCACGTACACCTTCATGTTGCGTCCAATCTGGTCTTCAAAGACTTTATTCATCAGCCTCTGGTAAGTGGCCCCCACGTTATTTAGTCCGAACAGCATTACCTTATAGCAGTATATCCCATTCTCGGTCACAAACGAGGTAGCTTCCTCGTCCGCCGGGTTCATCTTGATCTGGTTGTACCTAGAGAAGGCGTCCATGAAGCTAAGGGTCTCATGACTGGACGTAGCGTCCACCAGCTGGTCAATCCGAGGCAATGGGAAACTGTCCTTGGGGCATGCTTTGTTGAGGTTAGTGAAATCCACGCACATCCTCCAACTCCCGTTAGCCTTGCGGACCATCACGACGTTGGCTAGCCAGTCGGGGTAATGGACCTCTCGAATGTGGCTTGTAGCCTCTAGCTTGCAGATTTCCTCATCAATGGCTTTCTGCCGGTCTGGGGCGAAGCTCCTCTTCTTCTGCCGAACTGGCGGCACCCTAATTTGACGTTGAGTTGGTATGTAATTACCTCCTTAGGGATGCCCGGTATGTCGGACGATGACCATGCAAAGATGTCGGAGTTGGCTCACAGGAAAGCAAGAAGCTGATCGCACTCCTCCTCCGGAAGTAGAGCCCCAACCTGGATGGTCCTCGTCAGGTCCTCCCCCAATGGGAAGGTCAGCAGGTGCTCGGCTGGCTCCCCTCTCCTCTTCAAGTCTCGGGGGTTGAGTAGCTCGGGCGCTGTTGCCGACACCGCCCCTTGTAGACTGGGGGCTAAGTGGTAACAGAGCGGTAGTGGGCTATGCTGCTCCCCTCATCTCTCCAACTCCCTCGTCAGTGGGGAACTTTATGAGTAGTTTTTGGTGGAGATAACGACATCCAACAGGTTCAAACTGGGTCTTCCGAGGATGGCATTATAAGCCAGTGGGACCCGGACTACTAGGAAGTTCATGAGAACTATGCTCTGACACGGCAGAGTCCCAGCTGTGACAGGGAGAGTGATTTCTCCCTCGACCCTTACAGAGTCTCTAGTAAAGCCCATCAAGGGCGTGGTGACGGGCCGAAAGGGAACTATATGACAAATTCATCCGAACAAAAGCATTGTAACTCAAAACATCAACAGAGCTCCCACTGTCAACTAAAATTTGTTTTACAGGGTGCTTTGCGATCGTCATAGACACGACGATGCTATCATCATATTTGTTTACTACCCCTTCTAGATCCCTTTTAGAGAAAGAAATTACAGAATCTACTCCCTCCTCACGCTATCTTTTAGAATTGTTACCTGCCCCCCAGGAGATCATGGCCACCATTTTCTCCGTCGGGCATTGTCCACGCCGATCTGAGGTGCAGGAGGTGCCGATGGGCCCGGGCAGCAGGGTTCCCTCTCCGGATGAACTTGCCTAGGTGGCCTTGTTGAACGAGTTCCTCGATAGACTTCTTCAGCAATCGACTGTCTTCCGTATCGTGGCCGTAGTCTCTATGGTATTGGCAGTATAGTTCTTTGCTGCGGGGAACCCTGGGCCTTATGGGAGGTGGACGCCGGAGGTAGGGCTCGTTCTTAATTTCTAACAGAATGTGGGATATTGGGGCAAGAAGTGGAGTGAAGTGTTCTTTGGGAACCAACGTCTGAGGTCGGTTATCTGAACGACGAGGTGGCTCAGGCTTTCTGGACCGCACCCCAGTAGGTTCCGAAGGTACTGGCTTCTTACCGGACCCTTTGTCAACCTCCCTCCTGGAGGAGTCTGCTTCATCAGCGCGAATATACTTCTGCACCTGGCTCAGCAGTTCAGCATAAGAGCTGGGAGGCTTTTTGTCCAGGGAGTAAGCGAACCTGGAAGGGAGTCCCCGCTTCAGGGCCAGAGTGGCCACAGAGTTCTCAAGATTGTAGACCTCGAGCGCAACTTCTTTGAACCGAGCCACAAAGTTCTTTAGGGTTTCACCGCTCCTCTGCTGGACGGCGAACAGGCTATTGGCCACCCGGGAAATCTTTCGGCATGCATCAAAGTGGGCCAAGAAAGATCACTCAAGCTGCCTGAAGGAGTTGATACTATGTGGTGGCAAACGGGAATACCACGCATGTCCTGCCTTCCGAAGTGTAGTCAGGAAGGCAACGCAAAGGAGAGAATCCGTTGTCCCCTGAACTTGCATGAGGACCTTATAGCTCTCCAGATGATCTAAGGGGTCTGCCGTGCAGTTATATGGGTCTAGCTGGGGTAGATGGAACCGGGGTGGGACCGACTCCTCCATAATACAGCGACAGCAGGGGGCGGTGGTCGCAGTCCATCCCGTATCAGTTGGTAATTCTGCGGCTAAGCTCCTTCAGCCGCTAATGGTATTCGTTCAACCATTGCTCAGCCCGACGAGCGATCTTCCTGTTGGTGTCTTCCTTTGAGGATTCAGAAGACGAATGGAGAGGGTTGCCGAGGCAGGGAATGCACCTGCTTAGGTTCCTTTCCATCACGCCGCTTGGAAAGCGGTCGGAGTGATGGGAAGGAGATCGTTGCCGCTTGGAGGTTTCCCAGCGATGAGACTTCGGGGATGCGCGGTGGAAGGCCTCCGGAGGGTCCTGCCACGATGAGACTGGCTAGCTCCATGACCCTCCACATGAGACGGAGAGTGTGGAGGTGGCAATGGCGTGGTGGCGGAGCACTGCTCCTGTAGTCCCCGCACCACCGCCATCAGGTCCTGAACCTGTTGAGTCAGGGCATCGAGCCGATCAGCTTGGCTAACCTGCGGCTATACGGAAGGCGAATAGGGAGGTTGGCCTCCGACTGCTCAACCCGCAGGAGGCGTGGAGGCCTCCTGTGCACGTGTAACCGCCATCTTCTTCCTAGCAGAGGTTGTGGGGTCACAGATGCGTGAAAACAAACGTCTATCGCACCCCTTCCTGGTGCGCCAATCTTGCTGCCAAATCACTGCCAAAGAGCATCGAGCATGAGAAGGGCTTTGTGGGTCTTCAAAAGGTTGACAAGACCGCCTCCTTTAGCCGGAAACCTGCAAGAAAGTTTCAGGCCGGTGGCTCCGGCGGGGACCCTCCGATGCTCAAGTTAGCGATATGGAGAACAGGGATTAAGATGAGATAGTAGAGGTTGAGTCCCCCTCGTTGTAAGTCAGGGTCCTTATATACCTGTTCGGGAGTCCTTCTTACCCTTTGTAGATAAACTGTTGAATCCCATCTTCCGTTAGGATCGGCTCCGTAAGCGGCAGGTGGGTGTACAGTTGCTAAGCGCGCGCCGTAGATATCGGCAACTGCATAGTATATCGGTAACCGTCCGTGATTTTGGCAAAAATCGGGTAAGCGAGCTACGAGGTAGTCGTTGGTGTTTTAAATCACTGGGCCCAATATTCGGAGGTGGTTCTATGACTATGGGTTGAGAGCATGCGAGGCGAGATCTGAGGCCGAGGTCGAAGACAGGCCGAGGCTGAGGCAGGGCTCGAAGCCGAGGTCGAGATGGGCTCTAGGCCGAGGTCGAGGCGAGGCTTGAGGATAGGCCGAGGCTGAGGCGAGGCTCGAGGCAAATGTTGAAGCTGATATGGTTCGCGACTGAGGCCGAGGCCAAAACCAAGGCCGATGCTGGGACTAGTTGTCAAATTATTACTTGGCTCCGAGAACTATGCGAACTATTATACTACCGTCTGGGGAAATGATCAGCCACATCACTATTTATTTTATCATTATCTTTAATTTAAAATTAATAATTTTAATATTTAAATTTAATATTATAGAATTGAAGTTGTAAATTTATATTTTTTCATTCGACGCATCCATATGCAATGTACTTTGGAATTGGGCAAGGGCGTTGTTTTAGAGTATTTGGACTTATAAAGTAATTTAAGAAATAAGCCTTTTAGACTATAAGCGTATTAAGCGAAAACCGTGCGGTCTCACCGGCGACTGTGGCCGGTGGTGGAACGGCGGAAGTCGCGTGGTTTGGTCCCACCGGAGGTGGATGGCGTGTAAACTGGGCTCATTCATTGGTTGGATATCACATGTGGCTATGAACGGTCGGAGATCGACGTGACGATGATCGCCGACCAACTAAAAATCTACGGCTGAAGAAGCGAGAAGATTGATAATTTTATATTCCTGGTTTTTATGGTCAAAACGATTTACTTTGGATCGGTGTTGGGCTTTGACCCGATTTTCATTGGCTTTGAAGGAGCGAATGATGAATGAATTTATAATGAAATGGAATGGTTATTGGGAATTTGAGCGTGACAACACTAAGCGATGAGAAGAAAATTTTCATGCGAATTCATTGAAGGATTGAAATTAGTAATTACTATGAAGCTACGACAGCCCCACCCATCACTCTCCAAGTGGACTTTTCTTTTTGAGACCGAAATTTATTCGCATCCCAATAAAATACAAGATAATTGTGTGGTGCTTGGCATTCAGATTTGGTACGGATCTCAAAAATATTCTAAGTTCAATGTTGACATTGTTGAATTTTGACTCCATCATAAATTACGAAAAGTTACATGTGAGAAACTTTTGAACATCAGGCAGGCCCATTTGGTTTTGATGTCAAAATGGGAGGCAGAATCAAAATGCTCAGTTCTTTTTACTCGTTTGGCTCACATGAAACTAAAATTAGAATTAGAAGCTTGGTTAAATTAGATTTTAAATGGATATATGAGGAATACATTGAAAAAAGTAGAGAATTCATGCAAATAAGCCAATCATGAGGGGAAAATTTTTTTTACTAATACAAGTAGATAGATTCGATCACAATTTATCAAAATTTGGCGAAAATTGATCAGGAATACCAACACATAGATTGGTTGACCTTTGCTAGTGTTGTGATGGGAAAGTTCTGAAAGAAGAGGAAAATCATGTAAGAAAAAGTTAAGTAAGGGTGTTAGGTTATAACTAAGAGATATTTTGATATATATATATATATATATATATATATATATCTTTTAATAGCTAGAATGAATTTGTAATTTTGAATGAGGGGTTTAGATTTTAAATCATCTTTAATGCATAATTCTACTTTCGGATAGAATTGACATAGATTCTAATTCTATCTAAGTAAACATTTGGAATTGAAAGTATTTCAATTCTAATTTTAAACGATTCTTAATTTGTTAAGAAATGTCAAAGTTGGTGATCAGCCAATTGGCACCACTAACCTTCCAAGATTGGTACCACTCATTGACTGTCACATCCTCAATAGAGTTTGAGCAATAGCAAATACTTGGCAGTGGCACTCCTCATTAAATAGCTATAAGGGTTGCATATGCCACGTGAATCAAGAGTTTAAATTTTATACTTGATATTGGATTAAATAGATTGTTTACCCAAACAATAAAAATAAAGATAGCTAGAATTTATCTCTCGTGATCTATATTTATAGTGATGATCATCAAGTAAGCTTGAGATGTTTGTGTTCTAAGCCTCTTTTGATTGTAGATCATCATGTAAAGCATTAATATCAAGTCATTTGGTCTAGGCCTCCTTAATTGAATTATGAATTGAAAGTATACCGTCTCATGGACCAATATTTGTGTTCATTTATTCAAATGAGCTTCTTTATCTTAATCATGAGACCATGTTGCACTGAACTAGCTAATTTCAACCATTGAGAAATTATTCGTGTAATTTAATTGGACCAAATTCAACATTAAATATCAGCAAGAAAAAAAGTTGCATCTTCATGGTTTATCAACTAGCTTATAATGCAAACTCACTTTGTGTCTAGTAATTCATTATAATAATTTAAATGTTTTATGAGGTTACACCATAAGAATGGACATACTCATATGCACGCCTATATACATTCAAGCGGGTTTCTACTTAAATACAATCAGGGTTATTGAATGAAAAGAGTTCTTACATCAATGATTTAAGTTGTTAAATATGATCTAGTACCTATAAAATGCTTGAATATTAAAAATTATATACTTTGTAAACCCATGTTCTATGCATCATGTGGTTAAAAGAAAACATTTATTGTTTCTTATTATACAAACTTTTTAACCTTTTTAACATATTGACAAATTAATTAGGGATCTCAAAATCTCATGATTTTTAGTATTTAGGTATTTTAAAGATATAAATCATATTCAATAGCCTGAATCATTGGTGTAGGATCTCATCATCTAATCTAAATCCATCTAAATATAAGTAAAGATTCATTCAAGTATAACTTCATAGCTAATTTAGGTCACCAAAGTGAATCTTTACTTAGATCGGGTGTATAGATTTAATTATAGAGTTCTTATTATTAATAATCTAATTAAGTAGATGTGATATACTATTTCTAAAATGCTTAAACATTAAAAATCATATAATTTAAAGACCCTTTGCATATATTTTGAGCATTCAAAAATTATATATTGTTTTATGTTATCCAAATTGTTTAAATTTCTTTTAGCTCTTGATGCATGGGCCAAGAGTCTTTAAATCATATTATTTTATGTTTAAACATTTTAGTAATAGTAGATTATATCCAATAACTCATATTACTAATATCGGACCCTATTATTTAGCATGGGTTTGACTAGATTTGTGTAGAGATTTATTTGAATGTAGAAAACTTGAGTCAAACTCTCCATATATAAAAAGAGACATTGATATATCTACTCAGACTCAACCCGATCATGATTAAATGATACACTTTAAATATGGATGATTCGAGTCATCGAACATAATTTATTATCTCTAAATTGCTTATACGTTAAAGTTATATGACTTGAAGACTCATGGTCCATGCATCAAATGATTAAAAGTTAGACAATTTAAATAATATAAATAACAAATTAATGTTTTTTTGACTATTTGATGTATAGGTTAAGGGTCTTCATGTCTGATTTTTAGTGTGTAAGTAGTTTAAAAAATCAATCACATCTAATAACTTGACTTCTACCATCCAATCATGTGAATGAGGGTGGAGTTGCACTCAAATATTTTCCAATCTATTTCATATATTATACATGCGCATGTGTATATATATATATATATATATATATATATATATATGAAAGCATAAAAAAATAATAACTCTACAGACTTTAATGATGCTTTGAAGCGTTGGCCAAGCTCCTCTCTACCTCTTCCATACTGAGGAAACCTTAGCCGCATCCCTCCCTTATCTTTTCTCTCCAATCCTGATCTTCGGATTCGGAACCCTTCCAAGCCCTACCCTCCTTTTAAGAACGATAAGAAGATAGGACTTGTCTCAAGCTCCATCTCTCTTAAGGAAGACCAAGGGCCTTCGTTATTGTCACCGTGGTGACTTCGGCGTCAGCCTGAAGGGTTGGTCCATCGGTTGTAGACCAGAAGGTACTAAAAAGGCATTCTTCTTTTTGAAGCTGAATTGTTCTTCTTCGAATTTGATTTGAAAAGTCTCTCGATAAGGTCTTGAATGTTGATCCATTTTCTTCTCCCTTGATTGATGAACACATTAGCATAGGAATCTTGAAAGGATTTAGTAGGATAATCAGAGCTTAATTTGGTTTGCTTGGCAACTTTGTTTCAGGAATTAGGGAATCCGTGTGCAACTTTCACCGACGCCCTTCCCTTCTCTGACAATGAAATCTTTAGGTTAAGATAGCTGCCCTACATTTTGGTTCTTGTACTCGTCATTAATGATCACCGAAGAATGGAAATAGGATCATTTTCATCGTACCCTCTTCTTGAGAAGAACTCTGTTACCTTGGCCAGATCTTCACCTAGATCTAGGTTTGGTGGTGGTTGGAGTTTAGAGGTGATGCCATCAGCGCCATGGCCGGTTGGAGATTGGCTCTTGGTTCAGGTTTGAAGTCCCATGAATCCCATCTTCTTCGGTCACCTAAAAGAATGTCTTGTGCCCTATTTTGGAGTGATTTTTTGGCAACCTTTCCATTTTGCTAGTGGTCGGCCAAGGGCCTTGCTCTGGCCAGGGCTAGGGTCTCTCGCCAGTGGAGTCATCCAATTGATTCTTAGCCTACCTTTTGTTGAGTTGGGACCAAGGAAAGGGAAGGCAAGCATCTCCCATAAGAATCAGCAGCCGCCTATTTAGTTTTCATTTTGATGGATTCTAGTGAGAGATAAAAATTGTCGATGCTTTAAAGCGTTAAAAATTTGAGTTTTTATTTTTTTAAAAAAAATTGTTTCTACTTCTGCTTTGCTTACGCTTTTTGAAACAAATGATTTTTTTCGACGTTTGTTAACATCGAAAAAGACCTTTTTTTAGTGTTATTTTTGTCAAAATTATTTTAGTGTATAAACGCATTATCTAGATTAAAGCTTATAAGCTAGTGTGTTATATTTGTATCTACCATAGCACCTGACATGTGCTATAAAATAAGTGATTTTGTCTAGACAAAACTTGTAGATATACTAATTAGAGGGTGAATCATGGCTTAAGTATCATGATTTGGAAATATATGGAAATTTAGAGTATTTTTCATTATATAATTCTACTAACCCTCCTGTCTCCATCATTATTTGTATTGAATGCAAAGCTATATATATATATATATATATATGCAAATCCCTTTCTAGCAAGGCAGGTTCTAATCTTATATAATTTGGTAGTACTATAATTTTTTTTTCTAGAGAAAGACAACAACAATAACATCCATAATTTTGCAGTATCGACGTTATATTTCTTAATATTAGTTACTTTTAAATATTAATACATATTAAAATGAGGAGATTTAACATTTCTTTCTCTTTATATAAGTCGCCCATGCATGTATTTGTTCATTGGATTTATAAATAACGATTAATAAGTATGCATATTTAGGGTTTCTACCTTCCCTCATTTTCCTTCCATACCACATTTTGCCGAATCTGATGGCATTAAGGATTTTGCGACAACAAAGCTTGCATGAAATACACCCTTCATGCATGGGCATTCTTCATTTAGTTCATCCCAACGTTCGAATCTCCAAACCATCAACTCCATGGTATCAATGTCCCATAATGCAAATAATAATCTGCCAGCTACACTCCCTTTACTTGCCATGGATAAAAGGGACAATTAGGTCAAATTAATTATAAACGAATCCTGAACCTAATATATTTGTTAAACGAATCAAGATTTTAAATTTGAATATGACATGTTTAATAAACATACAATTCAACTTAACTTGTGTCACGCCCCAGACCCAATATCGGGCTAGGGTGACAACCCGCCGCGTGCCAGGTACGCAAGGCGTCACCATATTTTTCAACATTAAGTACCATTATAAATAAAAACCAAGTCAATTACAATAATAAAAGTTTTGGGCTAATACCCTCACACACCACAATAATAAAGTCTGGGCATCAAGCCCTACACATATGTAATATTGGGGCTATAACAAAATAATGGTCTTGTTTCCATCACCCCACCAATCCATCTTCAACCTCGTGGCTCTGATAAAAATATTGTAAGAATTTTGTGAGCTTACACTCAGTAAGTAAACCACGTTATACAGTCAAATCATAGCATAGCAATCAATAAGCATATAAATGATCTGCATGCATAAACATTTCACAATTACTCAAACATGCAATGTAAGTAAACCCACTGTTTATACTCTCAATGGTAACTAAAAATGTGACCCACGGCCCTGCAATATCTCAATAATGTACCAACAGGCATCCCCCCTACTGAAAGGGTCGAAATACCATAGTGTACCAACAAGTATCCCCCCTACTGAAAGGGTCAAAATACCATAGTATACTAACAAGTATCCCCCCTACTGAAGTAGGGTCGAAATACCATAGTATACTAACAAGTATCCCCCCTACTGAAAGGGTCGAAATACCATAGCGTACCAACAAGTATCCCCCCTACTGAAAGGGTCGAAATACCATAGTATACTAACAAGTATCCCCCCTACTGAAGTAGGGTCGAAATACCATAGTATACTAACAAGTATCCCCCTACTGAAGTAGGGTCGAAATACTAGGGTCACGCCATGTCGAAATCCACCAGAACAAGTCCTCTAGACGTGTGTGTGGTATGACAGGATAAAGGAGAACCGCGGCACACATAACAGTACCTCACATCACATGCACTCATCATGTCAATAACAACTCAATATTGCATAAACAGTGGATTATACCTACTGAATAATTGCATGTAATATATCACATCAATGTCATAATAGCTGTATCTCTCATGCATAGCATCCACATATGAAATCATAGTACATAAACAGCCATGTATTCATAACATACATCCACTTACAATTTAGCCAATGACAATTCTTCACATCACAATTCATAATTTAAACATTTATAAATTAATTATTAAATACTGATAACTGGCTTACTTATATCAGTACGCAATCCAATACGTATAAATAAGCTAGTCAGATGTCTGAGCACCTACAGGATCATTTACACAATTAATTGATTAGCAAAGAATATTAAAATGACCCTTAGAATTTCTACCCAGACTAGTTCACGGGCCCTACTTTGGGCTCGAATATCTCCCACTATACATACCCAATTAGGGAAGTAAAAATACCCCATGAAACTAGAATTCACCAAGATTCTAACCATATAATTATTTTTCTAATCCCGACCCGTTACAGGGCCCAAAATCCAGCCCAAAGTCAGCCCACTGCACGGCCCAAAAGGCCTGAACCGGCCGGCCCAGCCGGCCCGGATCAAACCAAATCCCACCCGATCCCCTGTTTCACCGAACAGGGGATGGGGAGATGGCCGGCGGCCGGGGCCACCGCCGGCCAAATTGAGGGCGGCCCGGCCGCCGGTGGCCGGGCCAGAGCCGGTCGCCGCTGCGGCCGGCCGCCAAACCTTCTCTCCCTCCCTCAATTTCTCTCATTCTCTCTAACTCCTCCGCGCGGCACGGAACTGTGCCGGCGGCACGGCCGGCCACCATGGCCGGCCGGACCTCCACCGGACGCACGCCCGGCGCCGGTGGAGGTGACAGCCCAAAGCTCGGGCCCGGCAAGGCGGCGAGCATGCCGCCGGGCCCGAACCAACCGGCGGCTTCGGCTTCCGCCACCGCGCGAGAGGAGGGCCAATTGGCCCTCCTCTCCTCTCTCTCTCCACCACCACCCCGCCGGATGCCTCCCCCGGTGCCGGCGGGTCACCGGTCAAGCATCAGGCCCGGTGCGGCGGCGAGCACGCCGCCGGGCCTGAACCAAGGGGATCGGCCGGCTCTTGCACTGTGCCTCCCGAGCTCTCTCTCTGTCTCTCTCTCTGTGTCTCTCTTCCTCTCGCTATCTCTCTCTCTCCCGCTCTCCCTCTCTCTCTCTCTCGCTCTCTCTCTCTCTCTATGTGGATCTGGGAATTTACCTGATGGGAAACGGATGCCAGAATGATGGAGGGAGCCCCCCCTCCATCACATATTTATTCCTCCGGTGCAACGCTTCGGTTTAAGGATCCGGGCAACGAAACACTCAATTAAAAACGAAGCGTTGCACTGCACAGTAATAGGTCTGTACCTGGTTCACATGAACCGGAAACCGGGTATTACATCCTCCCCTCCTTATAAAATTTCGGCCTCGAAATTGGTATACTATAAATCTCAAAAGTCAACAATCTTAATAGATAATTAATTGTGGATACTTCGATTTAATTTCATCCTCCAACTCCCAAGAAGCCTCCCTTTCAGAGTGATTATTCCACTAAACTTTGACATATGGGATGGTATGCCGCCTTAGAATCTGATCCTTGCGGTCCACGATACGCACAGGATGTTCCTCATATGAAAAATCCTTCCTCAATTGAATAGGCTCATAAGCTATAACATGACTGGGGTCTGAAACATTTTTCCTCAGCATAGATACATGGAATACATTGTGAACACCAAATAAGATTGGGGGCAGTGCTAAGCTGTATGCAACCTTCCCAACTCCATATCATAAGGAATACTACATCATCTCAGAACTTAATCCTTGCGGTCCACAATGTGCACAACATGATATTCATAGGTCAATTCTTTCTTAAGCTAAATTGGTTCAAGTTCTAGCATATAACGGGGTTTGAAATATTCCTTCTCACTCATAAAGATATAAACACATTGAACACCCCAAAGAATAATGAAGACAGTGCTAAGTTATAAGCCACCTCCTTTATTTTGATTAAAATCTCAAATAGCCCAATAAATTGAGGACTCAATTCACCTCTAAACACAAATCTCCTCACGTCATTAGTTAGTAAAATTTCCAAATGATTTTCAACCTGAAATTTCAAATCTTTCTTTTTAACATCAACATAACTTTCTATTGACTCTGAGCTACATAAAGCTGCCTTGATACTTTCTCATATTTGTTAAACCAGCTCAGTAATCAAACTGTCGCTCTCACTTCATCTCAATATGAAGGAAATCTATACCTTATATCGTAGACAATTGAAATGAATCCATTTGAATATTGGCTTGGTAATCAATAAATAAGCAATTTCATTAAGGGTAAGAACAATACCAAGCACCTCTTAAATCCATTACACAGGCTCACAGTATAACATCCAAAATCTAATTGGTTCATGCAGATTGTCCATCTATTTGAGGGTGGAAGGCTGGACAGAAATTCAGCTTAATCCACAAAGCTTTATGAAGACATCATCGAATTAGGGGAGTGAGACAAATGGGTTCAGACTCAATTTACGCAGTTTACCATTAAACCAAAAACAATTATTAACATTTTATCCTGCTAACATTTCATCCTCGAAATTAAATGTCCACAAATTTTGTACCATTAAAGATACTCACTAGCAAACTTTTATTTCATTCCCAAGTACCCAAATGACATGTCCAACTTTCAGAATTAATTTAATCTTTCTACTAAATAAAATTGAATTCCTTAAGAAGTATTTCATTCATGCCATCTTAACTTCTCACAACACAAACATCATAAATACCATAGAGTCCACCACATGTATAATGTCTTCCATACTTAAGGTTAGCAACATATCAGGTACTCTCAATTCCTTGATAAGACAGTTCGAAATTCTTGTGAATTAGATATAAGATAATTTTCTTTTAATGCTCTCTCAACTCTTAATAGTTGAATGTACCATTAATCATTACGACACTTATATCAATCATCATAATATACTTGGTTTCACTCTTGAATACTTCAAGCTAACATCAATGAACATTATGCCAATCATTTAAGATATCTTTCATAATTATCGTAATTAAAATTTATTTTCTTTAAATAATAGTGTCATCACTAATCATCAGTATAATTAATTTATCTCCTTCATATTTATCAATAATACCACCATAACCAATCAATTTCTCTTTAAATAGGTCAGTTTATCCTCAATAAATAATGCAATTTAAATGATTCAAATTCTTGAATCGATTATTTCGTTACCAATGATTATCAAAATCATCTATAGATTATGCAATGTCCCATGCCATAACATGACCAACTAATTTAAACCCTTCAAATATCCCAAAGTGACTTCACTAATCTAGCTCAGATAGATACCAGACTTATAAGGTCAATCAAGAAAAATGCACTTACCATTCGAAAGACATAATTAAAAATTATAGTAATCTCTCTATGACTTGAAAGTGCTAATAGATATACCCTTAACCATAATCCATAATTAGCAATAGTCAAAATAAAATCACCTCCCTTCTATTTTCTTAACAATAAATATGCCACCTATGGCTGATTGATAATTTATCCATCTTGGAGAAAAATATCTACATATGAATTATGAAGAAAGGCACAATAAGTGTGCACAATAAATTAATGAACAAATATCTTGATTTAGAAATCTATTAACAGATGAAAATTCCCATAAAATTCTTTATCAGTGTAGTTTATCATATTCTCATTCTTGCTAAAATCTTTCACTTTCTACCATCAAAATATTTGGTCATTTATAGCTAAAATCAGTTCTAAAGATTAATAGAGTCTACTGCTCCCAAAAACTTAAACAGTAATTGTCTCAGAATTTAAAATTTTATAATCTTCCTAATTGATCCATCAAGATATAATATGTTGTCAGCTATTTCATTAGCATCAATAACAACCATCTCCACATCTAGCAAATTAACAATCAGTTTTGAACATGCAATATCCATAATAGAAGTTCTCTTAGTAAAATTCACTATATATACTTATCCATCCAGATTCAAATTCAGAAAGTACTCGATTGCAATTGATCAAAAATATGTAGTTAACTATTTCAATCCCAAAATATCATCAATATTAATCATCCATATAACCAGCAGATTAGCTCATAATCTTAAACTTACAATATCAACAATGTAAGTTCTACTATTAAAATTCATTTTATACATCCACATTCAAATTTAGATTTACTAACTCAAATCCACATATCAACTCAATTGCAATATGAACATAATGATGATATCTTAGTCATATTAGTCAACAATTGCACTTTTCAACTACTATATCATATTCTATATATTTATCAGTCTTTTATTGCATATCCAATTAAAAATTTCATCTCCCATATTATTAAAAGGTCTGAAACTGCTACGAATCATTTCCAACAAGTTTGACGGAGCTAAAACCTCTAGAAGCCCCTTGACCTCCCCACTGATCAAGGCTACCAGCCAGGGAGCCCACATAATATCATTGGCTTGCGATGGTTCATTCTCAATTCCTATCGAACTTGTAATTCTTGATAAAATTTAAATTTCAAGCTTCCAAAGCATAATTTCCTGAAATTCCTTTAAAGTCATAATTATCTCAATGTCATCCAAGTATTTTGCCTAGAGTGTCATTATGCATATGTCCCTAAGATCATAACCTGGGTCCTATGGGTTATGGGCCCACCACGCTTCCGCTGCGTCACTCTGATGCTGCATGTCCTGCATAGACTGCGCCATACCCGAGATAGCTTGAAGCATCTCGGACTGGAATCGCTGGTGCTCAGTTCTACTGGGTTGGCTGGAGTCGAACCTCCAGTAGTTCCTTGACCCACCGGCTGATCAGCATTACCAGCCAGAGAGTCCTCCTCATACAGTTGGCTCCTAGTACGGCGAGCCATAACTATTTCCTGTTAAATTAAATGTGGTTAATATCATCATAAACTAAAGTGTCAGGTGTCTCTAAGTATAATGTCATCAAAATATGTTCTCTACGTGTTATCATGTCAATATGTCCGTGTCCCTAGGGTCAAAACCGTATCATGTCAATATGTCTGTCCCTAGGGTCATAACCTATGCTCTGATACCACTAAAGCTGTCATGCCCCAGACCCAATATCGGGCTAGGGTGACAACCCGCCGCGTGCCGAGCACGCAAGGCGTCACCATATTTTTCAACATTAAGTACCATTATAAATAAAAACCAAGTCAATTACAATAATAAAAGTTTTGGGCTAATACCCTCACACACCACAATAATAAAGTCTGGGCATCAAGCCCTACACATATGTAATATTGGGGCTACAACAAAATAATGGTCTTGTTTTATTTAATAGAAGATCCATCACCCCACCAATCCATCTTCAACCTCGTGGCTCTGATAAAAACATTGTAAGAATTTTGTGAGCTTACACTCAGTAAGTAAACCACGTTATACAGTCAAATCATAGCATAGCAATCAATAAGCATATAAATGATCTGCATGCATAAACATTTCACAATTACTCAAACATGCAATGTAAGTAAACCCACTGTTTATACTCTCAATGGTAACTAAAAATGTGACCCACGGCCCTGCAATATCTCAATAATGTACCAACAGGCATCCCCCCTACTGAAAGGGTCGAAATACCATAGTGTACCAACAAGTATCCCCCCTACTGAAAGGGTCGAAATACCATAGTATACTAACAAGTATCCCCCCTACTGAAGTAGGGTCGAAATACCATAGTATACTAACAAGTATCCCCCCTACTGAAAGGGTCGAAATACCATAGCGTACCAACAAGTATCCCCCCTACTGAAAGGGTCGAAATACCATAGTATACTAACAAGTATCCCCCCTACTGAAGTAGGGTCGAAATACCATAGTATACTAATAAGTATCCCCCCTACTGAAGTAGGGTCGAAATACTAGGGTCACGCCATGTCGAAATCCACCAGAACAAGTCCTCTAGACGTGTGTGTGGTATGACAGGATAAAGGAGAACCGCGGCGACACATAACAGTACCTCACATCACATGCACTCATCATGTCAATAACAACTCAATATTGCATAAATAGTGGATTATACCTACTGAATAATTGCATGTAATATATCACATCGATGTCATAATAGCTGTATCTCTCATGCATAGCATCCACATATGAAATCATAGTACATAAACAACCATGTATTCATAACATACATCCACTTACAATTTAGCCAATGACAATTCTTCACATCACAATTCATAATTTAAACATTTATAAATTAATTATTAAATACTGATAACTGGCTTACTTACATCAGTACGCAATCCAATAGGTATAAATAAGCTAGTCAGATGTCTGAGCACCTACAGGATCATTTACACAATTAATTGATTAGCAAAGAATATTAAAATGACCCTTAGAATTTCTACCGAGACTAGTTCATGGGCCTTACTTTGGGCTCGAATATCTCCCACTATATACACCCAATTAGGGAAGTAAAAATACCCCATGAAACTAGAATTCACCAAGATTCTAACCATATAATTATTTTTCTAATCCTGACCCGTTACAGGGCCAAAATCCAGCCCAAAGTCAGCCCACTGCACAGCCCAAAAGGCCTGAACCGGCCGGCCCAGCCGGCCCGGTTCAAACCAAATCCCACCCGATCCCCTGTTTCACCAAACAGGGGACGGGGACATGGCCGGCGGCCGGGGCCGCCGCCGGCCAAATTGAGGGCGGCCCGGCCGCCGGTGGCCGGGCCAGAGCCGGTCGCCGCCGCGGCCAGCTGCAAAACCTTCTCTCCCTCCCTCAATTTCTCTCATTCTCTCTAACTCCTCCGCGCGGCACGGAACTGTGCCGGCGGCACGGCCGGCCACCATGGCCGGCCGGACCTCCACCGGACAACGAAACGCTCAATTAAAAATGAAGCGTTGCACTGCACAGTAATAGGCCTGTACCTGGTTCACATGAACCGAGAACCGGGTATTACATCCTTCCCTCCTTATAAAAATTTTGGCCTCGAAATTGGTATACTATAAATCTCAAAAGTCAACAATCTTAATAGATAATTAATTGTGGATACTTCGATTTAATTTCATCCTCCAACTCCCAAGAAGCCTCCCTCTCAGAGTGATTATTCCACTAAACTTTGACATACGGGATGGTATGCCGCCTTAGAATCTAATCCTTGCGGTCCACGATACGCACAGGATGTTCCTCATATGAAAAATCCTTCCTCAATTGAATAGGCTCATAAGCTATAACATGACTAGGGTCTGAAACATTTTTCCTCAGCATAGATACATGGAATACATTGTGAACACCAAATAAGATTAGGGGCAGTGCTAAGCTGTATGCAACCTTCCCAACTCCATATCATAAGGAATACTACATCATCTCAGAACTTAATCCTTGCGGTCCACAATGTGCACAACATGATATTCATAGGTCAATTCTTTCTTAAGCTAAATTGGTTCAAGTTCTAGCATATAACGGGGTTTGAAATATTCCTTCTTAGTCATAAAGATATGAAACACATTGAACACCCCAAAGAAATGAAGACAGTGCTAAGTTATAAGCCACCTCCTTTATTTTGATTAAAATCTCAAATAGCCCAATAAATTGAGGACTTAATTCACCTCTAAACACAAATCTCCTCACGTCATTAGTTAGTAAAATTTCAAATGATTTTCAACCTGAAATTTCAAATCTTTCTTTTTAACATCAACATAACTTTCTATTGACTCTGAGCTACATGAAGCTGCCTTGATACTTTCTCATATTTGTTAAACCAGCTCAGTAATCAAACTGTCGCTCTCACTTCATCTCAATATGAAGGAAATCTATACCTTATATCGTAGATAATTGAAATAAATTCATTTGAATATTGGCTTGGTAATCAATAAATAAGCAATTTCATTAAGGGTAAGAACAATACCAAGCACCTCTTAAATCCATTACACAGGCTCATAGTATAACATCTAAAATCACCAAAGCTATCACGCCCCAGACCCAATATGGGATCCATGGGTGGCAACCCGTTGCATGCCTGGCATGCAAGGCATCCTATAATAATCTAATTTATTCAAGGAAGGATAATACCACTATGTCATTCAGAGTCAAATACTTTAGTACAAGCCATAATTATGAGTTTTGGGCTATATGCCCATCATACATAAATCAATGGGGTTACAACAAAATATTGGATCTTAATTTCCTATGATAGAAGCTCCAACTACCCCAAATCCTACTCTTCAGTCTTGTGGCTCTAAAAATATTATGAGATTTATATGAGCTCACACTCAATAAGTAAGCCTACTATAATATAATATAATCATTTCATCATTTCAAGATATTATCAAATCACATTTTCATGTATAAAACTTTCAATTTCAAATACATTTATCATGTTATCAAAACATGCATGTCATCAGCTCAAATGATTTTGGAAGCTTAATTATACAATAAATGCTGAAATATGCAATGTAAACAAACCACTGTATTTATGTAATTACTGTTTCCTTATGTGTCCATGGCCCTACAACACCCATCTGGTGTATCACTCTTTAATGTCCCTAAGAGGAAGGGTCCTGTACCAGCGTTATGCCATATATCATAATCAATCACAACACATCCTCCAGATGTGTCCTCCACATATCTACCTTTGTAGAGGTAGGTCCCATATCATTTGACATTTTACATCATTTCACATCATATAAGAATCGCGGCGACACATATAAGTATATCTCAATATCATCATCATATTTGCATGTATCACATCATACATTATCATAAGCATAAGCTTCTTATATCACATATACAGTGGTTTATACATTCATAGCATAAAATACATCAATAGTACCAGTATATTTTGCAAAGCCAAAATAATCGCATCATTCAATTTTTGTACATTTATAATCCACTACTTTTCAAAATATTAGCAATCACATATAATTATAACAGATACCAAATTGCATACTCGGGATACTATTTATCAAATTAAATAACAAAATTTCATTTTGTCTCATTTCGTAAATAAGCATAAAGCTATAAATTCAAAGATTTATATATTAAATAATTTATGAAATTATGGTAATTAGCTTACTTACCTTAGTATGCTAATCCCAAACTATAAATCAGCTATGTAGACATCTGGTTACCAACATCATTAATTTCCATAATTAAATATCTAAAATTAAAAAAAATAAAGCATCCCCTAATGTCTACCCAGTCTAATCCTTGGCCCAACTTTGGGCTCGAATATCTCTCAATATGTAAGTCCGAATGAGGAAATAAAAATACCCCAAGAAACTAGAACAAACGCCGAATCAGGCCATATTTTTATTTCTTCATTTCTGGCCCAATACAGGGCCCAAAATGCAGCCCCAAAATGGCTCATGAGCTGGCCCAATAAGGCCCAAAGTGGGATGGCCCAGTCGGCCCACTCCTTCTTCCCCCCGCCTCCCCTCTTTCATCTGAAATAGGGGGGAGCTGTGCAGGCCGCCAGGGCCACCACCGGCCTCTCCCTGGGGTGGCCCGGTCGCCGACGACTGGGCTAGAGCCGGCCACGACCGTGACCGTCTCTCCTTCTCTCTCTTTCTCCCTCTATTTTCCTCTTTCTCTTCCTCATTGTCTGCGGCTTGGAGTTGTGTCGGTGGCACGGTCGGCCACCATGGCCGATCGGATCCTCATTGGACGGTCGCTCGCCGCCAGTGAGGGCCACTGGCCGCTGCCCAGGCCCGGCGAGGTGACGGGCGCTTCGCCGCCAGTGAGGGCCACTGGCCGCTGCCCAGGCTCGACGAGGTGACAGGCGCTCCGCCGGGCCCGAACCAAGCCATGAACTGGCTTGGTCCCACCTCTCTCTCTCTCATTCTCTCTCTCTCTTACCTTAGCCGACACGGGTGATCGTGGAGAAGGAGGGGGTGCTTATATCATGGCGAGGGGAGGGTTAGCCCCTCCCCTATGCCCGTGTGAAGGGGGGTGCATCGGTGCCTCCTTCCTTGACCGACTGCAGTGCCCCCTGCCAAGCCATCAACAATGGCGGAGGAAGGGGCGACACTCCCCTCCTCCATCAACGATGGCGGATCCTCACATGGTGAAGATCCGTGGGGGGGGGGGGGGGGGGGGGAAGAAACAGGGGTTCACAACGTGCAAAGCCTTTTTGTCCACTAAGTCTTTCGGTCTACCGATGATGGCATTAAGAGCGTCCCCTTAACCAGCCTAAACCCACTAAATAAAGGCTCAAACACAAGTTCTCCAAACACAAAGATATATGGGAAGAAACATCTTCCCAACCAAAGACTTTAACACTAAAGAACTTTGGAATACAATGAGGTTATCCCTTGGCTGAACACCCCTCTCTGTCCCTTACAAAGAGCTCTCAATGTGCCTACCCAAACCTCATTCAAAACACAAAGTCTCGGTCGCTGATGCCTCACTGCACCTATGCATGCCGCCTGCATGTGCTGTGTGCACCACCTATGCGCATCGGCCAAACTCTGTCCACGTCCAAGCTCTGCCTGGACCACGTGCATCAAGCCTACTTGCTTGTTTGTGCAACGTGCTGCTTAGCCACCTGGCCTTCTGAAGAGGGATGAAGTGAAATGACACAATCTAGGAGGAGATAGTAATAACTAAATGAAAAATGAAGTGAATCTAGGCTACATTTTTATGTAAAAGAGCAAAAATTTTATTAAGGGATTTGCATGTTAAACTAGACTTGGATGAAAATCCTTCAAAATAGTAAAGAGAAAGGATCTTTATGGCTATGAAACTACACAAGCTAGGGCTTAGTTACTCTAATATTTTAGATCAAAAAAATATTGAAAGAGAGGTACCCGGCCATTAATATATCAGAGATTGGAAAGTTTACACTTAAGGATGAAGTTTTTGTATGATAAGGAGATTCTTCTAGTTGCAGGACTTATTGTATCTGTTTTTTGTCATGGAAGACCTTCTTCTTTGGAACCTAGAATTTCTGGGAATCCTACACAAACCAAATTAGTTAAGAACATAAAATTTGGTGGAGAATTAATAAAATGAAGGAAGAGGAAGGAAATGTTGAATTAAAATGAAGCTTGGTGGATTTGAGATAGCTTGGCTGGCCTTCTTTGTGTAGTATTCTTGCACCTTGAAAGATGGGATGGGATGGTAGAATGGAATAAAGAATGGCTAATAAATCTTGGCATGAAGATGAATTTCTTGAAGTAGCTAAGGGCCTTTGACCCACTCTCTCTCGAAGGACATTTGCCAACACAAATAAAAAAAATAAACAGTAGCTAAGGGCCTCTCACCCACTCCCTCTCGAAGAACATTTGCCAACACAAATGGAAAAAAATAAACTCAACTTCATTCATCATAAATTATCTTTACAAGAGAGCTTGGAGCAGTATTTATAAGCCTCTAATGGACTTTTAAAATTTCAAATTACATGAAGCTTTTTATGGGAAGTTGCAACCTAAGCTAGCTATAAGGATGGGAGGTTGAAACAACTTATAACTAAGCTTAAAAAGAGGAGAAAAAAGTAGGTGGCTTCTTTGAATTTGAATTCTCCTTGGTGACGTGGCATGTGGTGATGTGGCTTGATGAGGTGTACACCAAGAGGTTGACATGGCATCCAACAATACTTGCTGCAATGGCATCCACCTTGGATTAATTTATTGGAGTGGTTGAATGTATCCAATCTTCAAGCTTACTTGTTTACCTTGAATCTAATTCCATACCTTTCTTGAATCCAACTACTAAACTCACTAAATACAAACCAATTTGACCTTACTTGGACTAAAGAACCCAAATTAAAATAAACCAACTTTAATTATATGACTCAAATTTAAAGAAGTAAAATTATTACTCTATTTACAGAATACATGAAAGAATTAAAGCCATGCTAAATTAGATCGAAGCCTCTTTCAAACTTTAGTATCCGCACCAATTCTTCTGGGATGGGATGAACTCGATCCTGTCGAGTAAGGACTGGTCTGACTTTGATACCTTTCTAGCATGTCTGGATCGATTTGCTGCAGATCCTCTCGGGTGATCCAGGAATCCTTGGATTCTAGCCTTCCTTGCCATCGAACTAGATAATATTGATACCCTTATTTCTGATGGTAATTGCTTGGTTATCCAAGATATGTTCAATCCTATCTTTTCACTCTGACTGAATTACTGGTGGACACACTGGTAGGGTTTCACTCTAAAAGGCTGGGTAAGGTCCAAAAGGCTCACTAGAAATTAATGTTGGCTCTTTGTATTCTTAAATATTAAATGTTGAACTAATGCTATAATCTGATAATAACTCTAACACATGTGCATTAGGTCTAACTCTCTTTAATACTTTGAAAGGTCCAGCTCCTTGGGTATGCAGTTTCTTCATAGTTCCCGGCGAGAACCTTTCAAGTCTAAGTTTAACCATGACAAAGTTTGCTATATTGAATTCTTTCATTCGTTTACGTAAATTGGCCATATGCTTATAGACTTCATTGCTCATTTGAATTTTTTTACTGATCTCTTTATATAATTCCTTAATATGTTGTGCATATAACTTGGCAGACTCAGACATTCTTGCATGAGTGGGTCATGGAATGAGGTCGATAGGTTTTCTAGGTTTATAACCATTGAAAATCTCAAAGGAATGTTACTAGTAGTCCTATGACTGAGCTATTGTAAGCAAATTCAGCACGAGATAATAGCAGATCCCAGTTCCCTAGACTTTTTCTTACAAGACACCTCAATAAGTTTCCTAGACTTCTGTTTGCTACTTCGGTCTGTCCATCAGTCTGGGGGTGGTAAGCGATTGAGAAGTTCAGTTTTATTCCTACTAGGTGCCAAAGGGTTTTTCAAAAGTAACTCATGAAACGAACATCCCTATCAGAAATAATGGTCTTAGGTAACCCATGCAATTTAACTACTTGATCGAGAAAAAGCTTGGCTACCCTAGAGGCATCAAAAGTTTGGGAACAGGGTATAAAATGGGCCATCTTTGAAAATATTATTGCACCGGCCATCATATCTAACATGTCATCTAAATGGGGTATAGAAAACCTATACTTAGTGATCTTATTAATGGCACGACTGTCTACATACATCCTCTAAGTGCCATCTTTCTTAGGGGTCAATAATGCGGGTACGGCACATGGACTTAAACTTTCCCTAATGAATCCCTTTTGGAGGAGTTCTCTAACTTATTTTTGTATCTCAGCATGTTCATTAGGGTTTATCCTATAATGTGGTAGATTTGGTAATGTAGCGCCAGAGACTAAATCTATGGCATGTTGGATATCCCTAAGTAGTGGAAGGTGATCAGGTAGATCTTCAGGAAAGACATCTTGAAATTCCCTTAAAATTTCTTTAACTTTCTGGGATTGTTTCTTCTAGGGTTGATTCTGGATTTCCTGGGTTGACAGGATCCAAATTGGTGGACCTTCATTAATTTTCTTTTCTAAGTCTTTATCATTCATCAAATACAACCCCTATTTCTTTTCCTTCAAGTTACTAGACCCTCTCTTAATATTGTCTTTGGATAGAAAAAGGATTTATAACTATCTTCTTTCCATTAAAATTAAAGGAACAAGAATTAGATCGATCGAATAAAGTAGCATTATGATCATATAACCAAGGTCTGCCAAGAATAATGCTACTAACCCCCATTGAAAGTATGTCACACCAAAATTTCTCTAGGTATGACTGGAATTGTATCTGAACTTGACAACTAAACTTGACCGATATCGAAGTGGAATCTATCCTGGAAATCTTATAAGGGTTGGAATGGGAAGTAGTAGGTAATCCTAAACTCTTAACAGTATTAGTTGAAATTGCATTGATATAACTCTCACTATCTATAATGATTATGCACGCTTTCTCCCCTATTTTGACATAAGTTTGTAGGATGTTAGTCCTACGCTAGTCTTCCTGCTCTTTGGTCTGGGTCAAGATACATCTAACAACTCCTAAAAACTCAGACGAGTCTAAAACTTCTTCATTTCCATCATACTCATCAGCTAGATTCACTGTTGCTTCATAAATCTCTTCCTCCAAATTCTCAATTAATTCATCAACTTCCTCCTCTACTTCTCCTATATGCAAGGCTCTAGTAGGACATTGACTCTCATAATGACCTACCTTATGACATTTGAAATAGTGTATATTTTGAGTATTACTCCTTTGGATTTTTGGACTCTTTCCTTTATCAATCTTTCAGACTAAAGGAGTATTGGGTATGGGTCGGCTAAAGTGAGTCTGGCTTGGATTAGGCCTTTGGCTTTATTGACCCCATATTGATTTTGATGATTACAAAACAATTAGGCAATTCTAAGTTTGATACAGCGAAGTTCGGTCGCCTTGCAAGTAAGTATCTTCGTGCAAAATTTCATTGGTAAAAAAGTACTTCATTTAATTTGCTTTGAATATTTTTTATTAGCTTGGGAGTTAACTGGTTAGCTAACTTGTTATTCCATTTAGCTAGCTGGCACATCTCTCAGCTAGCTGATACATTGTCTCAGTGCTTGGCCGAACGATCTTGTATTTTAGCTAGCTGGTTAGCTAGCTTGTTAGCTAGCTGAAGTTTCTTCAGCTAACTAAAATGCTCGTCATAGTGCTTGGCCGAACGCTCTATAAATTTAGCTAGCTGGTTGGTTAACTTGTTAGCTAACTGAAATTCGTTTTAGCTAACTCCACTTGCCTGGCCGAATAGTCTTAAATTCTAGTTAACTGTTGAGCTAGCTGCCAGATCTTCTAGCTAGCTGGTGGTTCCTTTAGCTAACTGCTTAGCTAACTATTTTATCTGGAGCTAACTGGTTAGTTAACTATTTTTCACAGGTGAGCTTGTCGCTGTGAGGATTGAAAATTTAGTTAGCTGAGGAGCTAACTCCCTCTCTCTCTGGCCATTTATTTTCTCTGCTTAGCTAACCGGAAAGCTAGCTATATTTTCGTTAGTTAACTGGAGAGCTAACTAAGCTGGGCGGTTTCTATGCTGTTTTTGAAATTAGTTAGCTAGTGAGCTAACTGGCTATCATTTAGCTAACTGCTGAGCTAACTCCACTTCTTCTGTTATCCCTGCAGTCGAGAGCTTTAAAATTTTAGTTAGCTGGAGAGCTAACTAGCAATGCACGGCTCTTTCTTCTGACTTTTTGATTTACCTGTTAGTTAGCTAGAAAGCTAACTATCGATTAATTAGTTAGTTTGTGAGCTAACTAAGAAATCTGCACCTTTTTCTCCTGGTGTTTACTTTTGCTGTTGTTAGCTGAAGAGCTAACTAGCAACCTTTTTAGTTAACTAAAGTACTGCCTCTGGACGTCTTTTTCAACCGTGGCCTCTCTTGTGAGCTAGCTGACTAGCTAGCTGAGGATTATTGCTTAAGTCTTGGCCGAATGGTTTCTTGGCTTCAGCTGCCTGAAGTTATTTCCAGCCAACTACCGCCTGAGTTCTTGAGTTTGCTTTTCCTCTTTTACTCTTTCTCTATTGCTATTTTAAGCTACACTTAACTTTTGGATTTTTGAATTTTTGCAGTGCTTTTCCTTCCTCAAATGGAGATCAGCATTCAATGCTTAAGGAAAACATTTATAACGGTTATATTATCTTTCCGTTTTTATTTCCATTTGTTCCTAATGTATCTAACGGATATTTTTCTTGTTGGATGTTTATAAAAAGGTGGGATCTGAAGCACACCATGATGATTCCAAAAAAAGAGATTTCAAAGAGAAAGAAAATCCAAGAAAAGAGCTTATATTGCATATTGTTGAGTGGTTGTTGCTGTGCATTCAAGTTTATTCATTGCTCCAAAAAGTCGTCCAGATCTTTGAAGCTTTTCAAGCAATCAAGACTTTAGCTACTTCAATCTTGTTCATTTATTGCTGAGTTTATTGCTTCAAAAATTGTAAAGTATATTCTGAATATTTGCTCATTGTGGGAGCTTCTCTTTATCATTCCTTGATTGTTTTTGTAAAAGGGTTAGTGTTAACCCTAATTATTTTGGGCTTCCTTGTGCCATGAAACAAGAGGACTAGCCTGGTGTGGCTAGGGGTTTTTGGCTACCTTGTGCCGTATAAACAAGAGGACTAGCCTAGGTTTGGCGAGGAGATTTAGCTTCCTTGTGCCGTGAAACAAGAGGACTAGCTTGGTGTGGCTAGGGGTTTTTGGCTACCTTGTGCCATATAAACAAGAGGGCTAGCCTGGTTTGGCTAGAGGTTGTAATCATTGTGATACGATTAGTGGAATTCCTAAAGGTTTTGGGGAGTGGATGTAGGTGCTGAGTTTGGCACCGAACCACTATAAACTTCTGTGTGTTTGTGGTTGTTTGATTCTCTACTGTTATCATTCTGTACACTCCACTACACCGCTACAAATCAAATTTGGGTTTAAGCACATACTTGCATAGTAATCAATTTTTTTTAATAACCCAATTCACCCCCTCTTGGGTTGCTACATATGGGCAACAAGTGGTATCAGAGGAGAGTGCTCTTGATTTCTATAGCTTTGATTAGCTTGGAGCCAAAGATCAGTAGTAATCCAAATGAGTTCTATGTTGACTATAGGACAATCAACTAACAGACCATCTTTGTTCAATGGAACAAATTACACATATTGGAAAGCACGAATAAAAATCTTCATTCAAGCACTAGATTATGATTTATGGGGAATCAAAATTAATGAACCACACACACCCACTATTATGATTGAAAATATTAATATTGCAAAGCCTGAACCTGAATGAGATGAGCAAGACAAGAAATTAGCTCAATTAAATGCTAAGGCTATGAATGTTCTTTATTGCTCTCTTGATGCAAATGAGTTTAATCGTATATATACTTGTATGTCTGCTAAGGAAATCTGGGATAGACTTGAAGTCACCCATGAGGGTACAAATCAAGTCAAGGAATCCAAAATAAATATGTTTGTTCATAAGTATAAATTATTTAAGATGGATCCTGCTAAAAATATTACTGATATGTTTACAAGATTTACTGACATTATTAATGGATTGAAAAGTCTTGGAAAATC
Organism: Calamus simplicifolius; assembly: GCA_900491605.1. Classification (NCBI taxonomy): domain Eukaryota; kingdom Viridiplantae; phylum Streptophyta; class Magnoliopsida; order Arecales; family Arecaceae; genus Calamus; species Calamus simplicifolius. Next base: position 218,201 of record UESW01001784.1, on the reverse strand, counting down.
TTATTCTAATAGTGATCTTGTTAGAAAAAACTTAAGATCTTTACCTAGGACATGGGAAGCAAAAGTCACTGTAATTCAAGAAGCAAAAGATCTCAACACTTTATCACTTGAAGAGTTGGTCGGTTCTTTGATGACTCATAAGCTTCAGCAATGACAACATATCGATGAAGATGAATCAAAGAAGAAAAAGACTATGGCTTTGAAGAGTGTAACTCAAGAAGATGAAAGTGAAGAAACCACAAGTGACAGTGAGAAAGATGATGAAATGTCACTTATTTCAAGAAAATTTAAAAGGTTCATGAAGAGAAAAAATTTAGAAAAAGAAAACAATTTGTCAAAGGAGACCATAACAAAGATAAGGAAAAGAGTGAACCTCCTACATGCTATGAGTGCGAGAAGCCTGGACACATCAGACCAGATTGTCCACTATTAAAGAAAGGATCTAAAAGAGTAAAGAAGAAGGCAATGATGGCTACTTGGAGCGATAGTGAAGCAACAAGTTCAGAAAATGAAGAGAAAACTGAAGTTGCAAATGTTTGCTTCATGGCTGATAATGATGAGGTAAGCCCTAACTTTTTAGATGACTTTACCTTTGATGAATTACAATGTGCATTTTATGAACTTATTGATGATTTTGCAAATTTAAGTTCAAAAAGCAAAGAATTGAAAAATGAAATCAAAAATCTTACTTTTGAAAAAGGAAGAATTTTAAAGGATAATGAATCATTGTTAAAGGAAAACCAAGACTTAAAAAATGAAGTGGATAAATTAAAACCAATTGTTGATAGATTTAGTCTAAGTTCAGAAAAATTGGAAATGATTTTAAATAGTCAAAGATTTGTTTACAATAGAGCTGGTCTTGGATACAATACTTTTGAAAGACAAAAATTTTTGAAAAATATTTATGAGCATGCTGATGATTCTACTAAAATTACATGTTTTAAATGCAAAAAAATTGGACACAAAGCTTATATTTGTCAAACACAAAGATAAGAAAAATATGGGTTCCAAAAGGAACCATCTTGACTAACCCTAAAGGACCCAAAAAAGCTTGGGTACCTAAAAACAAAAATTAAAATTGTGTATGCAGGTGTGTCTTGCAACCCGAGCAATTAAAAGACAATGGTACTTGGATAGCGGGTGCTCAAGACACATGACCGGTGATGAATCATAATTCATCACTTTGGAAGCAAAAGATGGGTGCTGTTACTTTCGATGATAATGGCCAAGGAAAGATAATTGGCATTGAAAAAATAGGTATCACACCTCATGCTTATATTGATAGTGTTTTGCTTGTGAAATGACTGAAACACAATTTACTTAGCATTAGTAAACTATGTGACAAAGAATTCTTCTGTTTTGTCGATACGAAGTGATCATAGAAAAGAATTTGAAAACAAATCTTTTAAAGAATTTTGTAATGAAAATGAAATTGAACATAATTTTTCTGCACCAAGAACACCACAACAAAATGGAGTAGTTGAAAAAAGAATAGAACATTAGAGGAAATGGCGCGTACCATGTTGTGTGAAAGCAATCTTCTAAAATATTTTGGGCAGAAGCTATTAACACTGCATGTTATATTTTAAATCATGCATTAATCAGACTTATTTTGAAAAAGACTCCATATGAACTTTGGAAAGGAAGAAAACCTAATATAAGTTACTTTCATGTTTTGGATGCCGATGTTTTGTATTAAATAATGGAAAATTAAACCTTGATAAATTTGATGCTAAGTCTGATAAAGGAATTTTTCTCGGATATTCTTTACATAGTAGAGCTTTTAGAATATTTAACAAAAAGTCTTTAGTAGTTGAAGAATCAATTCATGTTATCTTTGATGAATCTAATGATCTTCCATCAAGGAAGGGAAAAGGTATAAATGATGCAGATGATATTGAAGATCAATTCAAGGACATCACACTGAAGGATAAGAACGACACAGATACGCAAAAGGTAAATGGAGAATGGAACGCTGACCTACCTGAAGCCTCACAAGGTAATGATGAATTAGAAAGAGGTTGGAGGTATGTTCTTAGTCATCCCAAAGATCTAATTATTGGTGATCCTTCTTGTTGGGGAGATTGTTGAGAAATTGTTGCCCCAATCTTATTGATTTTGATGATTACCAAAAGCCATGAGTATATTAAAAGATGCAATGAGTTTATTTACATAAGCAATGAATTTATTTAGAACAATCAATGAGTATGTTAAGTATGACTTTAATCAATTTGAAAGTAACTTCAAGCTCCATGTTTAAGCTTTCAAAAAGAAATTTTTATACTTCATATTTCAATCAATGAGTTTTTGGAACATTTCTTGAATTGATTCCTAATGACAATTTTATTGTATTCAAGTCAAAAAATTGATTTAAAATGAATCTGGAATGAATTTCAAGTCAATCAGAAAATTCTCTGATTTTCTATACGTTCCGGAGCCGACTCTAGAGTTTCAGAGTCGACTCCACTCAGTATACAGAAATGTCTGTTTGTCTCGAGTCGACCCATGTGATTTCTCGAGTCGACCCCGATTTTGTCGAGCCGACTCCATGACTGTGTGAGTCGACTCCGCTCAGACACCAGAGATTGTTTTTCTGAGCACTTCTCGAGTCGACCCCTTACTTTTGAGTCGACCCCGACTGTCAGGAGTCGACACCTTATTTTCGATGAGTCGACCCTTTGACTTTCTGAATATTTCTATTTTTGGTATCGCGTCTTCGAGCCGACTCGCCTAAAGCTGGAGTCGACTCCAACAAATCTGGGCGTGATTTTTCTGAATGCCAACTCAGCGTCAACGGTAAGATTTTTCAATAACGGCTATATTTCTTTGTTTCTAACGGCTATATTTTTGCAGAATCTATAAATAGAGAAGCCGTTTTCAAATCAAAGATATAGAGAGAAATACAAATCAAGAGAGAAAAAGAAAAATCTTTCAGAAAAAGAGGAAAAACAGAGCATCATTTGAAAAATCCGAGATTCAAAAATAGAGTGAAAGAAAAGGCGTGAAATCAAAGGAGACTTCATCTGTGCCAAGTTCATCAATCCAAAGAAGTCTAGAAGAAAATCCAAGAGCCATTCAAGAGAAAATCAAGAGATTTTCAACATTCAAAGAAAGGAAGAAAAAGCTCAAATCCTCCAACTGCTTCAACTTGAAGAATCGGAGCTGAGGCTTGATTCAATCTAGCAAGGAGAAGAGGAAAAGAAGAAAAGAAGAAAAGCTCAAAAGCCAACCAACTCAATACAAATCAGGCTTTTCTAAACTTTGTTCATTTATTTGATTATTGCTCATTGAGGAGCTTGTACTTGAAAAATAATATTTCTTTTGTTTGTGTCTAGTTCAATCTGGGGGATTGAACTAGTGGAGGTAGTCTTACCTCGGTACAAGCTTGGTAGCTTGTGTTAGGGTTTTTGTGCTGGTGAGCCCGAGAAAACCGCTGGGTTCGTTGTGATCCCGGGAAAACAACAAGTTTGAGTTGTGAGCTTGTAAAACAACTCGGCTGTAATCAAGGAAGATTATAGTGTGGACCCAAGTGAATCTTGGGAGTGGACGTAGGTGTTGGATACACGAACCACTATAAAATCTTTGTGTTTGCCGTGCTTATTTTCTCTATCTCTATCTCTTTTTATTTGTATTTGTATTTAATTGCATTCACTTTCATTCTTGCTTAAGCAAACAATTTTTAAAAGGCTTAAATTTTTAAGAACCCAATTCACCCCCCCCTCTTGGGTTGCCATCTGGGCCAACAATTGGTATCAGAGCAAGTGCTCATTTAGAATTTGATCTCACGATCAAGAGCTAAAGATCCAAATGGCAACACAAGTTGGTCATTTGCTGAAGGTCATTCTACGAATAGACCTCCTGTTTAATGGTTCCAACTATTCATATTGGAAAGCTAGAATGAGGATATTCATTCAAGCTTCTGACTATGAATATGGGGTGTTATAATTAATGGACCTAGTACACCCACACACTTATTGATGGCACTATTGTTCCTAAGCCCGAAAGGGATTGGAATGATAATGATAGGAAGATGGCACAACTTAAATGCTAAAGCCATTAATGTTTTATATTGTTCCTTAGATGCAAATGAATTCAACCGAATCTCACATGTAATTCCGCAAAGGAATTTGGGATAGGTTGAAATTACCCATGAAGGAACAAACCAAGTAAAAGAATCAAAATTAATATTTTGGTTCATAAATATGAATTGTTTACATGGAACAAACTGAAACCATCACATGCATGTTCACTAGATTTACTGATATTGTGAATGGTTTAAAAAGTCTTGGTAGAATATACTAACTGAACTTGTTCGCAAAATTCTTAGGTCACTACCAAGATCATGGGAAGCAAAAGTGACAGCAATCCAAGAAGCAAAGGACCTCAATGCACTCTACCTTAGAGGAGCTTCTAGGATCCTTATGACCCATGAGTGACAATGAAGCAGCATGTTGAGGAGGACACAAAAAGAAGAAAGTGATTGCCCTCAAAGCTGCAAAAAGAAGAGAGCAGCAGCGATGATGATGATGATGATGATGAGAACTGCTCTCTTGCCAAAAAGTTTAAAAGATTCATGAGAGAAAGGCCCTTCCACAAAAGAAATTTGGAGCAAAGTGGGAAGGAGAAAAGGATAAGAAAAGGACAAGGACAAAGAAAAAGAGAAAGACCCCTTGAGTTGTTATGAGTGTAAAAACCAGGGCACTTTAGGAATGATGTCCTTTAAAAAAGGCCTACAAAAAAAAAAGAAGGCTTATGTGGCAACTTGGAGTGATAGCGAAGAATCTTCTTCCGAAGAAGAAGAACAAAAGGAAGTTGCAAATGTATGTTTCATGGCGGACGACAACGATGAGGTAAGTTCTGAAACCCTTGCGATGAGTTTGCATTTGATGAATTTTGAGCTTTCAATGAACTTGTGATTGATTTTAAGGTTTTGAAAAAGAAATACAAGTTTTTGAAAAATGAAATTCAACTTTCATTAAAGAAAAGGAAGATCTTAATAATGAAGTTAAGAAACTTAAATCTGAAAATGAAATTTTGATAAAAGAAAAAGAATTAATTTCCAATGAAAATGATAAACTAAGGAAAGAGGTTGAAAAATATAAGAACATAGTTGATAAGTTTACCTTAAGCTCAACTAAATTGGACATGTTATTAAATAGTCAAAAAGCAGTTTTTGACAAAGCCGGATTAGGGTATAACACTTTAGAAAACAAAAATCACTGAAAAATATTTTGTGCATGCTGGCCAAAGTAATATACATGCTTTAAATGTAATCAAAAAGGACATAAATCTTTGAATGTAAAATTCTAAAACCTAATAAAAACTTAAATATTAAAGGAAAGAAAATATGGGTTCCGAAAGGAACAATTTTGTTGCTACTAACCATGAAGGACCCAAGAAAGCTTGGGTACCTAAACATAAAGTTTGATTTCATTGCAGGAATGTCTTGTGGCCAAGAGATCAAAGAGAAAGTGGTATCTTGATAGTGGCTGCTCAAGACATATGACGGGTGACAAAGAAGAATTCATCACCCTAAAGAAAAGAAAGGAGGAGTTGTTACGTTTGGCGATAATGGTAAAGGTCAATCATGGGCCTTGGTAAAATCCGTATAACTCCATCCACCTTTATTGATAATGTACTTTATGTTGATGGTTTAAAGCATAATTTAATTAGTATAAGCAATTATGTGATAAAGGTTTTAAAGTATCATTTGAAATCTTCTATATGCACTGTTCTAATTCCATTGATAATAGCATTGTTTTTACTGGTTATAGACATGGCAATGTTACTTGATTGACTTAGACAAATTATCTAAATAATCATTGCTTAATTGCTGATAATGCTAATATGAATGAAATTGGTTGGTTGTGGCATCGTAGATTAGGTCATGCAAGCACACACCTAATTTCAAAACTAATTAAAATGGACTTAGTTAAAGGGCTACCTAAAATAGATTTTGAAAATAACAAAATATGTGATGCATGTCAGAAAACAAACTAGAAGTTCTTTTAAATCTAAAAATGTTGTTTCAACTTCTAGGCCATTAGAGCTACTTCACATGGACCTTTTTGGACCAACTAGAACCACAAGTCTAGGAGGAAAGAAATATGGTCTTGTGATTGTAGATGATTACTCTAGATTCACTTGGGTAATGTTTTTAGCTCACAAAGATGAGACTTTCTCGATATTCCTGAAATTCTTCAAGAAAGTCACAAATGAGAAAAACACTACCATAGTGTCTCTAAGAAGTGATCATGGAACTGAATTTGAAAATCACTTATTTGAAAGTTTTTGCAATGAAAATGGTATTAATCATAATTTTTCTGCACCCTAGGACCCCACAACAAAATGGAGTAGTTGAAAGGAAAAATAGAACTCTAGAAGACATGGCCCGTACCATGCTATGTGAAAGTAAACTCCCAAAGTACTTTTGGGCGGAAGCTATTAACACAGCATGTTACATCTTAAATAGAGCTTAATAAGACCAATTTTAAAGAAAACACCTTATGAATTATGGCATGAAGAAAACCCAAATTAAATATTTTCATGCATTTGGTTGTAAATGTTTTGTTCACAATAATGGTAAAAATAATTTAGGCAAATTTGATGCTAAATCTGATGAAGGAATATTCTTAGGATATTCAACAACTAGTAAAGCATATAGAGTATTTAACAAGAAAACCTTAGTTGTTGAAGAATCCATTCATGTAGTTTTTGATGAATCTTTAGCAACTCGTTCTGAAAAGTTTGATGATGAGAAGATACAAACATAATTGAGAAAGATCTTGAAAAATTAAATATTGATGTATCTTCAGATCATGAGCAAGAAGCTAAAGATAATGATTCACCTAAGGATGATGATACTAACACTAATCATAATGATATGGATCTTCCTAGAGATTGGAGATATGCTTATAGTCACCCTAAGGAATTGATTATAGGTGATCCATCTCAAGGAATAAGAACTAGATCATCTATGAGAAATATTAGTAATCATCTTGCATTTGTATCACAAATTGAACCTAAAACTATTGAAGAAGCTGAAAAAGATAATAATTGGATGTTAGCAATGCAAGAAGAATTAAATCAATTTACTAGAAATAATGTATGGACATTAGTAGAAAGACCTAAAATCATTCTGTTATAGGATCAAAATGGGTTTTTAGAAATAAACTAGATGAAAATGGCAGTAATTAGAAACAAAGCTAGATTAGTTGCAAAAGGATATAATCAAGAAGAAGGTATTGATTTTGATGAAACCTTTGCACCAGTAGCTAGATTAGAAGCCATTAGACTATTACTTGCATTTGCATGTCACATGAATTTTAACTTATTTCAAATGGATGTAAAAAGTGCTTTTTAAATGGATTTATAAATGAAGAAGTATTATGTAGAACAACCACCAGGTTTTGAAGATCATGAATTTTCAAATCACGTTTTTAAATTGCACAAAGCTTTATATGGTTTGAAACAAGCACCTAGAGCTTGGTATGATAGATTAAGTAAATTCTTAATTGAAAATGATTTTATAAGAGGAAATGTAGATAAAACATTATTTTTGAAAAGAAAAAGTAAAGATTTATTAGTAGTTCAAATATATGTTGATGATATTATTTTTGGTGCTACTAACAATCTTCTATGTCAAGAATTTGCTAAGTTGATGCAGGGTGAATTTGAAATGAGCATGATGGGAGAACTCAACTTCTTCCTTGGACTCCAAATCAAACAAAGCAAAGAGGGAATCTTTATCAACCAAACAAAGTACACAAGAGAAATTCTAAAGAAGTTTGGTATGGAATCAATGAAACCCCTCGGAACACCAATGAGTCCTTCATGCAAGCTGGACAAAGATGAAGAAGGTAAGAAGGTTGATCAAAAATATTATCGAGGTATAATCGGATCCCTACTTTACTTAACTGCAAGTAGACCAGACATAATGTTTGCTGTTTGCTTATGTGCTAGATTTCAGTCTGAACCTAAAGAATCACATTTAATTGCTGTTAAAAGAATACTAAGATACTTAAGTGGAACAAAAAATGTAGGTTTATGGTATTCTAGAGACTCAACATTAAACTAATTGCATATTCTGATTCTGATTATGCTGGATGTAAGTTAGATAGAAAAAGCACAAGTGGTGCATGCCAATTCTTAGGAAGTAACTTAATCTCATGGTTTAGCAAAAAGCAAAATTCAGTTGCATTATCAACTACTGAAGCTGAATATGTTGCAGCTGGAAGTTGCTGTGCTCAAATCCTATGGATTAAGCGACAACTTGAAGACTATGGTATCACACTTGATAAAACACCTATAAGATGTGATAACACAAGTGCAATCAATCTAACAAAAAATCCAATTCAACATTCTAGAACAAACACATAGAAATTAGATATCATTTTATAAGAGAACATGTAACTAATGAGAAATTGTCTTGATTATGTTAATACTGAAGATCAATTAGCTGATATATTTACAAAACCCTTGAGTGAAGAAAGATTCTGTTATCTTAGAGGAGAGTTAGGGATTTGTGATCCATTAGAATGAATTTGAAACCCCTAAGGAAATTTTATCTAAAATTTTTTCAAATCCTTGATCTTTAAGGAAATTTTATCTAGAATTCACATCTAATTGATCTATTAAAATCCAATGATTATTTTATCAATTTTTATGATCAATATCCGGACACATTTCAGATTATCTGAAACTTTATATTTTTTTTGCTCTGAAATGGTCTCGGAGCCGACTCGGTCAGTATCGGAGTCGACTCCATGTTTCTACTGAAACTCTAGAGCCGACCCCTTCTCTGCGCGAGTCGACTCCACTTCGGGATAGTTTTCTGTGACTACCCGGAGTCGACCCCACACTTTGCGGGAGCCGACTCGAAGTGGTCCCAGGTCGATTTATCTAGGGCAGAGTCGACTCGCCGCTCATTTCTATCGTCTCAAATCCTTCAAATACTCTCTCCAAAATTTTTCCTAACCTACCAAATCCTCAGAAATCCTGATTAACCCTTCCACTAGATCAAATGGCTCCTAAAACCCGTGGATCTAGCCTTGGTGCGGCCGGGTGAAAAGGAAGAAGGTGGTGAAGAAGACTGTGAGGCGTCCCGCTCGTGAACCCTCTCCGAGCATGGATTCAACCTCATCCTCTTCGACTCCAAGTGCTTCTCCCACTACGGCCCCATCTCAGGTAGATCGTCTTGCCGATAGAGTGATTACAACCGGGAGGAAGGTTGATTTCGAATTATTTGAGGCAGAAGGATTTCTTGTGGGGAGGCAGTTGATTGAAATGGGTTGGGAGAAGATATGTTCTTTAGATTGTCCAACATACCCAGCCTAGTTAAAGAATTTTATAAAAATCTGTCAAGAGGAGACAATGGACTAGTAAGCATCATTAGAGGAAATAGAATAGCTGTGACAGTGGATTTGCTCTCAAGATTGTTGGAACTTCCAGTGTCGGGTACTTCCACTTTTTCATCTGATGATAGAAGCCCAGCTCTATCAAGATTGCTTAACAGGGAGATTGTTGGTTTTGAAGAAGTCTTTGCAAATCAACTGTCCTTAGAATTAAGACTTCTCCATAATATTTGTAGTAGAATCCTATTCCCTAAGATTGGGAGATTTGACTATGTTTCTGAGAGAGATATCTTTGTAATGGATGCTATAGTGACTGGAAAACCCATTAATCTTCCGAGCATGATATTATGGTACATTGCTGATTGTGGGAGCAAGAGGAAATCTAGTTTACCCTACGGCATGATTCTAACTAAAATCTTTCAAAGCCAAGGGATAATCATATCCGATAGTGAGCCAATGAGAAATTTAAGACATACCGATTACTATAGTTTGGCCACTATTCATAGAATGGGATTTGTGAAGAAGGATGGCAGATGGGAAAGGAAAAGTATGATGGAAGATAGAACCACGGATTTTGAGGCACTGGACCGTCAGTTAGACATTCATCTCCTGTACCTCAAGCTCTTCTGTTCCTATTCCAGCTCCTTCTCCTGCTCCGATGGTTGATCAGTCATCTTCTTCGTCTGTCGGTTTTTCAGATCTTCAGTTAAGGCAGCTTAAAAGTCTTCTTGATGATCAGGCAGATAAATTGAAATCAGAGTTTGACAACAAATTTATGAATCTTAAAGAAACTCTTTATTCATTAGATGATCGGATCACCAAGATTGAATCAACTCTTAGCACTTCAACTGAGTCTTTAAGTGGAGACCTAAAGAATATTTTTGAAGAACTTAAAGACATCTGTGGAGATGGTGAGACCTATGCAAAATGCAATGCTGAACTACAAGACAAAATATTAACTGCTTGTACTTTTGTAGATGAAAGACTGAAGGATTATGTTAAAATTCAAACTGACGGAATGAAGAATATTATAGATCACTTAACAAGGATTGTAAGGACTCACTTTTGATGTAATAGATGCTTAGTCTTTGCAATGTAATGAAGTTCATATTATGTTTTACATTTTGATACATTGATGTAATGAAAAGTCAGTTTTGAATGCTCAATGTAATCTGAGTTTGAATGTACTTCTCCTATTATCAATGAATCTCAGATCTTATTAAAACATATCTTGAATGAATGAATGTGATTATGTTGATGCTTCTCTACCTTTTTGTTGATAACAAAAAAGGGGGAGAGTTTTATAACTATATATGTATGGGGGAAATTTAACTAATTGAATGAATGGAATACTTATTTGAGTTTCATAGGGGGAGCTACCTCATTCAGGGGGAGCCTTAGCCTAACTATAAAAATAAAATAAATTCTTTAATCAATCATGCATATACTCAATGTTTTTGTCATCATCAAAAAGGGGGAGATTGTTGGGGAGATTGTTGAGAAATTGTTGCCCCAATCTTATTGATTTTGATGATTACCAAAAGCCATGAGTATATTAAAAGATGCAATGAGTTTATTTACATAAGCAATGAATTTATTTAGAACAATCAATGAGTATGTTAAGTATGACTTTAATCAATTTGAAAGTAACTTCAAGCTCCATGTTTAAGCTTTCAAAAAGAAATTTTTATACTTCATATTTCAATCAATGAGTTTTTGGAACATTTCTTGAATTGATTCCTAATGACAATTTTATTGTATTCAAGTCAAAAAATTGATTTAAAATGAATCTGGAACGAATTTCAAGTCAATCAGAAAATTCTCTGATTTTCTATACGTTCCGGAGCCGACTCTAGAGTTTCAGAGTCGACTCCACTCAGTATACAGAAATGTCTGTTTGTCTCGAGTCGACCCATGTGATTTCTCGAGTCGACCCCGATTTTGTCGAGCCGACTCCATGACTGTGTGAGTCGACTCCGCTCAGACACCAGAGCATTGTTTTTCTGAGCACTTCTCGAGTCGACCCCTTACTTTTCATGAGTCGACCCCCGACTGTCAGGAGTCGACACCTTATTTTCGATGAGTCGACCCTTTGACTTTCTGAATATTTCTATTTTTGGTATCGCGTCTTCGAGCCGACTCGCCTAAAGCTGGAGTCGACTCCAACAAATCTGGGCATGATTTTTCTGAATGCCAACTCAGCGTCAACGGTAAGATTTTTCAATAACGGCTATATTTCTTTGTTTAACGGCTATATTTTTGCAGAATCTATAAATAGAGAAGCCATTTTCAAATCAAGGACACAAATATAGAGAGAAATACAAATCAAGAGAGAAAAAGAAAAATCTTTCAGAAAAAGAGGAAAAACAGAGCATCATTTGAAAAATCTGAGATTCAAAAATAGAGTGAAAGAAAAGGCATGAAATCAAAGGAGACTTCATCTGTGCACAAGTTCATCAATCCAAGAGAAGTCTAGAAGAAAATCCAAGAGCATTCAAGAGAAAATCAAGAGATTTTCAACATTCAAAGAAAGGAAGAAAAAAGCTCAAACCTTCTCAACTGCTTCAACTGTGAAGAATCGGAGCTGAGGCTTGATTCAATCTAGCAAGGAGAAGAGGAAAAGAAGAAAAGAAGAAAAGCTCAAAAGCCAACCAACTACAAATCAGGCTTTTCTAAACTTTGTTCATTTATTTGATTATCTGCTCATTGAGGAGCTGTGTATTTGAAAAACAATATTTCTTTTGTTTGTGTCTAGTTCAATCTGGGGGATTGAACTAGTGGAGGTAGTCTTACCTCGGTACAAGCTTGGTATAGCTTGTGTTAGGGTTTTTGTGCTGGTGAGCCTGGAAAACCGGCTGGGTTCGTTGTGATCCCGAGAAAACAACAAGTTTGAGTTGTGAGCTTGTAAAACAACTCGGCTGTAATCAAGGAAGATTATAGTGTGGACCCAAGTGAATCTTGGGAGTGGACGTAGGTGTTGGATACACCGAACCACTATAAAATCTTTGTGTTTGCCGTACTTCCATTGACTCTATCTCTATCTCTGTTTTATTCACTGTACTTTGTATTTACATTGCATTTGCTTTCATTCTTCTTAAGCAAACAATTTTTAAAAGGCTAAATTTTTTAAAAGAACCCAATTCACCCCCCCCTCTTGGGTTGTCATCTGGGCCAACACTTCTCAAGGAGTTAGAATTAGATCGTCATTTAGAGATGCTTGCAATAACTTAGCATTTGTATCTAAAATTGAACCTAAATGTTATGATGATGCTAAAAATAATGTTAATTGGATTAATGCCATGCATGAGGAACTTAACCAATTTGAAAGAAATAATATATGGACTCTTATTGAAAGACCTCATGATCATCAAATTATTGGAACTAAATGGGTTTATAGAAATAAATTAGGTGAACATGGTAATATAATTAGAAATAAGGCAAGATTGGTAGCTAAGGGTTATAATCAAGAAGATGGAATTGATTTTGATGAAACTTATGCCCCTGTTGCTAGATTAGAAGCTATTAGATTACTTCTTGCTTATGCTTGTTATATGAATTTTAAATTATATCAAATGGATGTTAAAAGCACTTTCTTAAATGGATATATTGCTGAGCAAGTTTTTATGGAACAGCCACCCGGCTTTGAAAATCACTTGTTTCCAAATCATGTTTTCAAATTAAAAAAGGCTTTATATGGTTTGAAGCAAGCACCCTGGGCATGGTATGAAAGATTAAGCAAATTCTTGATTAGTAATGATTTTATTCGAGGAAATGTTGATACAACTTTATTTATTAAAAGACAAAATAAAGATATATTAATTATTCAAATCTATGTTGATGATATCATATTTGGTGCCACTAATGATTCTTTGTGCAAAGACTTTGCTAAGCTTATGCAGGGAGAGTTCGAGATGAGTATGATGGGTGAGCTGACCTACTTCCTCGGACTACAAATTAAACAAAGCAAAGATGGGATCTTCATAAGCCAATCCAAATATCCCAAAGAAATGATCAAGAAGTTTGGCATGGAGACATCCAAAAGTATAAGTACCCCTATGAGCTCATCATGTAGACTTGAATCCTATAATTCTGAAAAGTCTGTTGATTTAAAATTATATAGAGGCATGATTGGATCATTATTATATTTAACTGCTAGTAGGCCAGATATTTTATTTAGTGTTTGCATGTGTGCAAGATATCAAGCAAATCCTAAAGAATCACACTTGCTTGCTGTTAAAAGAATATTTAAATATTTAAATGGAACAATAAATTTAGGTATATGGTATGATAAACAATCTAGCATTGACTTAATAGGATACACTGATTCTGACTTTGCTGGATGTAAATTAGATAGGAAATCAACCATTGGAACCTACTAGTTTCTAGGTGTTAACTTAATTTCATGGTTTAGCAAAAAGCAAACTTCAGTAGTACTGTCTACGGCCGAGGCCGAATACATTGCAGCTGGAAGTTGCTGTGCTCAATTTTTTTGGATTAAGTAACAGCTAGAAGATTATGGTATTAAACAAAAGTCTATACATATAAAATGTGATAATACAAGTGCAATCAATTTAACTAAGAATCCTATTCAACATTCTAGAACTAAACATATTGAAATTAGACATCATTTCATTAGAGATCACGTAAATAATGGAAATGTTGTTATTGAATTTTTAAGTACTGAAAATCAAATTGCTGATATTTTCACTAAGCCTCTTGATGAAATAAAATTTTATGAAATCAGAAGAGAATTGGGAATGTTTGATCTAACCATTTAATGAATCAATTAATGAATTGATATGATATCAAATTGATGTGACATCTTTTAAATCAAATCAATTAAATGAACATCATTAAATGCTTGAGTATGTTGTAATGCTTTAAGTCTTTTCATCGTTATGAATGCCAACTGTTATACTCCATAAATTCATTCACCAATCGGACGTATGAAACCTTTTTCATTTTATTCATGGCAGGTAACTGACTAGGCAACCAAACAGTCATCTGGCCAGCTAACCATCAAGCCATCTCCCTATATAACCTTTTTCCCAAATGTTTTTTTAAACCGTTCTTCATCACTTCAAGCCAAGCGTCTTCACCGATCGTTCTCTCTCCCTCTCTCATCCTCTCTTCATTCCATTAATCCTTTCTTTCCTCCATTCATTCATTCAATCCATCTTGAAGATAGTAGATGGCTCCCAAGAAGAAGGCAGTTGCTAGAGATGATGATTGTGCCGATCTTCACCAGAAGTCTTCTACTTCTTCATCTCATATCAACTCCCTTCTTGCATCTAAATCCTTTGCTCATGAAAGGTTAGTTGATTTTAACTTCTTAGAACAAGAAGGTTTTAAAATTAGATAACTTTTAATTAATCAAGGTTGGGATAAGCTTCTTTCTACCAAGAGACCTATTTATCCTGAGCTTATCAGGAAATTTTATGAAAATATCTCTTTTGGTAGTGGAACTATCTCTTCCTTTGTGAAAAAGACTAAAATCGACCTAGACTGCAAAACGTTAGGATGTGCTCTTAATATTCCGTCTGATGGTTTCTTAGAAATCCTACCTAGTGAACATGGATATAAAATAGGTTTAATCCTTAATATTGATGATAATGAAGCCAGTAATATTGAAACTCTAGATGCCAACATGCTATCTATAGAAAATAGATTGTTTCACAGTATCATCGCCAAAATCCTAACCCCTCGTGCTGGTTCGTTTAATGTAGTAAATGATAGGGACATATGCATAATGTATGACATCTTAATAGAAGACCCTGTTGATCTACCTCAACTAATGATGACCGTAATGAAAGAATCCTTGTCTAGATCTAAGGCTGGATTGCCCTACGGAATGTTTCTTACTTATGTATTTGAGTTTTTCAATATTAAGCTTAAGGGAGAAACTGCAGTGGCATTACATCACTCTGACGTTTTTAATGCTCATTCACTGCACCGTATGGACTTTGCCAAACGGGATGGTATTTGGTTAAAAGTTAGGTCTAGAATAGGTCAGTCTAGTTTGCCACCGCCAACCGTGACTCAATCTGCTTGTTCTTCTCAGAACTTCTTCAATTTTGACTTCAACCATTCGAATCCTTACATTGCTGCTATGTCTGATGATCAAAATCCTTTTCAATCTGATCCACCCAATATGAATGCTCCTGGACCTTCTTATCATAATGACAATCAAGCTCCTGCTCCTCTTCCTATCGTTCGTATAAGTGATGATCAAATTTGCTTTATTATCAATGAATTGACCCTTGCCACTTCTAGTCGAAGCTCTGGAAACAGTGCTTCTTCTGTCAATGATCAGACTCTCATTCCACATATTTCTTCTATTTTTGAAAACATATCTCAGTTTAAACTTATTCTTGAGTGACTTGTCCATGATGTGAATATTCTTAATGGAAGAGTTTTTCATCACAATGAATCTGTCATGGAGCGGATCCTAAAAGAGATTAATTTCCTAAAAGGTAAGCTTAAGAATTTTGAAACTAAGGCAGAGTGGGTAGAGCACCGAATGAGATCTACAGAGACCCAGACCCGGGATGCAGCAAATGCTGTTGACCATTGGACCGCATCCTTCTCAAGGCTGAGTCAACTCATGGAGACTTACATCACTCTTTCTACCGCCTCTGCGCCTGATGCTTCTTATTCTCATCCGTACCTCTGGACTCCACCGACACAGCCTTCCTCCGACAAGCCTAGATCTTCAAACAAACCAAATGTTTCTTCAGTGCATATTTCTTCTTCTGATGATGACAAGTGATTATGTTTGACTTATGTTGTGATCGTACTTAGTACTGTTGTTTTTGTAATGCATGACTATGTTTTATGACTTGAGACCATGGCGTGTAATGTTTGTAATACTCTATTTTGTAATGATCTGAATGACTACTCAAATTATGTATGTTTGATCACATCTCCTTGATAATTATGCTTAAATTTATTGCAAAACTCTTCAAACTTCTTTTTGATTAATGACAAAAAGGGGGAGAAGATTATTGCATAAATTAAGGAATGGAGTAAAGTAATAACTCCATATATTCAGGGGGAGAAAAAGATTTCACTTATTCAGATTGACAGGGGGAGAAATTAATGTTTTCTGATTACACTCCTGTCTACCTATTAAACTTCCTATATTTGCTCCTTGTGCTTAAAGGTTTTGTCATCATAAAAAAGGGGGAGATTGTTGACCCCAGATTGATTTTGATGATTACAAAACAATTAGGCAATTTAAGCTTGATACAGGGAAGTTCGGTCGCCTTGCAAGTAAGTATCTTCGTGCAAAATTTCATTGGTAAGAAAGTACTTCATTTAATTTGCTTTAAATATTTTTATTAGCTTGGGAGTTAACTGGTTAGCTAACTTGTTATTCCATTTAGCTAGCTGGCACACCTCTCAGCTAGCTGATACATTGTCTCAGTGCTTGGCCGAACGATCCTGTATTTTAGCTAGCTGGTTAGCTAGCTTGTTAGCTAGCTGAAGTTTCTTCAACTAACTAAAATGCTCGTCACAGTGCTTGGCCGAACGCTCTATAAATTTAGCTAGCTGGTTGGTTAACTTGTTAGCTAACTGGAATTCATTTTAGCTAACTCCAGTTGCTTGGCCCAATAGTCTTAAATTCTAGTTAATTGTTGAGCTAGCTGCCAGATCTTCTAGCTAGCTGGCGGTTCCTTTAGCTAACTGCTTAGCTAACTATTTTATAATGGAGCTAACTGGTTAGTTAACTATTTTTCACAGGTGAGCTTGTGGCCGTGAGGTTTGAAAATTTAGTTAGCTGAGGAGCTAACTCCCTCTCTCTCTGGCCATTTGTTTTCTCTGCTTAGCTAACTGGAAAGCTAGCTATCTTTTTGTTAGTTAACTGGAGAGATAACTAAGCTGGGCGGTTTCTATGCTGTTTTTGAAATTAGTTAGCTAGTGAGCTAACTGGCTATCATTTAGCTAACTGCTGAGCTAACTCCACTTCTTCTGTTATCCCTGCAGCCGAAAGCTTTAAAATTTTAGTTAGCTGGAGAGCTAACTAGCAATGCACGGCTCTTTCTTCTGACTTTTTGATTTGCCTGTTAGTTAGCTAGAAAGCTAACTATTGATTGATTAGTTAGCTGGTGAGCTAACTAAGAAATCTGCACCTTTTTCTCCTGGCATTTACTTTTGCTATTAGTTAGCTGGAGAGCTAACTAGCAACCTTTTTAGTTAACTAAAGTGCTGCCTCTGGACGTCTTTTTCAACCGTGGCCTCTTGTGAGCTAGCTGACTAGCTAGTTGAGGATTATTGCTTAAGTCTTGGCCGAATGGTTTCTTGGTTTCAGCTGCCTGAAGTTATTTCCAGCCAACTACCGCCTGAGTTCTTGAGTTTGCTTTTCCTCTCTTACTCTTTCTCTATTGCTATTTTAAGCTACACTTAACTTTGGATTTTTGAATTTTTGCAGTGCTTTTCCTTCTTCAAATGGAGATCAGCATTCAATGCTTAAGGGAAACATTTATAATGGTTATATTTTCTTCCCGTTTTTATTTCCATTTGTTCCTAATGTATCTAACAGATATTTTTCTTGTTGGATGTTTATAAAAAGGTGGGATCTAAAGCACACCATGATGATTCCAAAAAAAGAGATTTCAAAGAGAAAGAAAATCCAAGAAAAGAGCTTATATTGCATATTATTGAGTGGTTGTTGCTGTGCATTCAAGTTCATTCATTGCTCCAAAAAGTCGTCTGGATCTTTGAAACCTTTCAAGCAATCAAGACTTCAGCTACTTCAATCTTCTTCATTTATTGCTGAGTTTATTACTTCAAAAATTGTAAAGTACATTCTAAATATTTGCTCATTGTGGGAGCTTCTCTTTATCATTCCTTGATCGTTTTTGTAAAAGGGTTAGTGTTAACCTTGATTATTTTGGGCTTCCTTGTGCCGTAAAACAAGAGGACTAGCCTGATGTGGCTAGGGGTTTTTGGTTACCTTGTGCCGTATAAACAAGAGGACTAGCCTAGGTTTGGCTAGGGGATTTGGCTTCCTTGTGCCGTGAAACAAGAGGACTAGCCTGGTGTGGCTAGGGGTTTTTGGCTACCTTGTACCATATAAACAAGAGGGCTAGCCTGGTTTGGCTAGAGGTTGTAATCATTGTGATACGATGAGTGGAATTCCCAAAGGTTTTGGGGAGTGGATGTAGGTGCTGAGTTTGGCACCGAACCACTATAAACTTCTGTGTGTTTGTGGTTGTTTGATTCTATACTGTTATCATTATGTGCACTCCACTACACCGCTGCAAATCAAATTAGGGTTTAAGCACATACTTGCATAGTAATCAATTTTTTTAATAATCCAATTCACCCCCCTCTTGGGTTGCTACATCTGGGCAACAGGCTTGGAGCACTCATTTTATTGGGTTCAGACCGACGGACAAATGGTACTCTTTGGAATATTTTGAAGTACATAGCTACTTGGTATGCTTGTTCTAAGTCATGGACTTCTCTAAAGAATAGTTCTCTCTGAATCTCTTCCCTTAAATCGGCTCTAAATCTGGATAGGGTTACATCTTCTGATTCAACAATACTACATCACATAACATATTCATCAAACTTAGCAATATATTTTGACATAGGCCTACTTCCGTGACTTAGCCGTTGCCATTGGTCCAGTAACCTTTGCTTATAGAAAATAGGTAGGTACTTCTCCCTAAGATTGATTTTTATGGCTCTCCAAGTACCTATTGGCATGTCTTCTCTTTACCTATACAGTCGCTCAACAATTCTCCAGTATAACCTAGCTTGTCGGATTAGCCTAAGCTTGACAAATTTGAACTTTGTATCCTCTGACATTTCATACCATTTAAGATATTGATCCATATCTCCCTCCCAATCTATGTACACCTTAGGGTCTAGGTCCCCATCAAGAGTGGGTGCATCAAGTTGGATACTCCTAAGGGCTCTTTCATCTTGATCAATGTAGTCATAATGAGGTCTTCTTTGGTGGGGTTCAAAAATAGGTTCAGGATATTGGACTCTAGGATTTTTGGGTGATTAAGGCTCAGCAGGAGTCATATGAGATCTTCTAAGGAATCAATCCTTTCTTGCATCTATCAAACCTAGTGTTCAATTGATTATATTGTTCAGTCATAATCCTCATTAAAACTTCTAGATTTGGGTCCATGACTACACTGGGTTGACCTAGATTGTGCTAGTATGGGATCCCTGATCTAGTTGTCATGCAATGCAATTAGGCACACAAGCCGACCACAACGACTAATGGCTCCTAAAACCTAAAGCCCAAGCTAGATGCCTAATCAAGGTGGCAAACTAATATGTAGTAACTCAGCACCTAGCTAGGCAGGTGTAAGGGGAGTATAGGTCCCTGATTACCAGCTTAGACACCAATTTTAGATTGGCCAAGAGATGGACCAGCACACAAGCCCTTGCACCACCATTCTAGACACTAAGCATGGAGCACACAAGAGTAATTGACATAGTGACTCGACATTAGCCTGAATCCGATCAGTAGGTGTCCCTAGCTCACTAGAGCAATTTAGGTCTAATCCTTTTTTTTAATTAAAGGCTAGGGTCGTTATGTAGGATTGTGGTTTTGGGCTAAGGACAGGTGATGAAATCTTGCCCCCATGTCATATTAATGCCCTTAACTTGATTTATCATGAGATGTATGCAACATTCATATGAATCCTAAAATTATGTGCAGAATTTTTTGTGTGTTGCAACTCCAAAGTGAGGTAGGAAAGCGTTATGTAATATATTCAAAAAATTCAAAAAAATTTACAGAACACTCTTAACCCAATGATGATACTCCAAGTGAAAGAAAATTAAATCTAAAATTCATTGCTTTATTAGGCAGTTCCTGGAACTCAGTCATGCTAGAAAAAAAATAGAACAGAACCTGTTCCCAGGCCTTATTTCGGCTAGCAAAAAATTCACAACCTGAGATAATGCCTGAGAAAATTCAAAAAAATACTTTGAATTATAAATGTTGGCCCAAATGGCAACCCAAGAGGGGGGGATGAATTGGGTTCTTAAAAAATTTAACCTTTTAAAACGATTGGCTTTGGAATACACAAGATTAAGTGTTTGATAAATATTAACCACAAACAAAGAGATAGAGAGAGAGAATCAAAACATGGCAAACACAAGGATTTTATAGTGGTTCGGTGTATCCAACACCTATGTCCACTCCCAAGTACCACTTGGGTCCACAATATAATCTACTAGATTACAGCCGAGTTGTTTTACAAGCTCACAACTCAAAACTTGTTGTTTCCTACAGGATCACAACGAACCTAGCTGGTTTTTCGGGCTCACCAGCACAAAACCCAAACCCAAGCTAATCTAGCTTGACCCTAGGTATACTACCTCCACTAATTCAATCCCCCTGATTGAACTAGCAAAAACAAATGAGAATAGAGTTTACAATAACAAACAGCTCCTCAAATGAGCAAATATTCAATATAAATAAACAAGGTTAGAAAAGCCTATTTGAAGCAGAGTTGACTTGAGCTTTTCTTCTTTTCCTCTTCTCCTTTGAGATGTTGAATCAGGCCTTAGCTCGGATTCTTCACAAAGATTGCAGATGAGAAGTTGGGAAAATAGGGCTTTTGGCTCTCTTTTTCTTCTTTTAGAAAATCCTCCGATTTTGAACTTGAATGCCTTGGATTTCTCTTTGAGCTTTCTGGAGTTGATGGATTTGAACTTTAACTCTTTCCTCTTGATTTCTTGCTCAAGACTTCTTGGATTTTTTAATTGGTTTTCTTTCTATTTTTTTCGTCTTTTCTTCAAACGGACAGACTCCCCTTTTATAGATTCTTCTTTTATCCAAGATTAGGTGAAAAACTAGCCGTTATTTCTATCCTTGGATTCCTCCTACACACAATAAAAGTATCCGTTAGAGATTATATGAGAAAATATTACTATTGGAGGCCGTTCTGACACTTTGAAAATCCATTCTGATAGGTTGGAGTTGGCTCCAACTTTTCAGGTGTCGGCTCCAAGTCGAGTATCCAAAAATAGAAAGTAAAAGTTCATTGAAGAGTCGGCTCTGAAAAAGGTAAGTGTCGGCTCGTCGCATTCGGGAGTCGGCTCCGAAAAACTGTAAGTGTTGGCTCCAGAGTAGTCCAAAAATATGCTTTCTGTTCTCATATTGGAGTCGGCTCCAGAGACTGTAAGTGTCGGCTCCTAAAATCTAGGTGTCAGCTCCGAAACTCTGAGTGTCGACTCCTGACCATGCCAAAATCAGGAAAGCATCTGATCCGCCATGAGGTCGGCTCCAGACCTTCTAGGTGTCGACTCCAAGCTCTGAATTTTGAAACATACTTCTGGCAATTGATTCAAAAATGTATTTCTTTATCCTTTTTGATTGATCAAATCTTTTTAAGCCCTGAAACACTTGTTAAATCTATTAGTAATAAAGTGAATATACTCATATCTTTTTATTAATTATCAAAATCAATAATTGGGTCAACAATCTTCCCCTTTTTGATGATTATAAAAACATTGAGTATATGCATGAGTAAACAATAGGATTCTCACTCCAATTTTCTCAAATGTTTGTCCCTCATAGGTAAGCTTCCCTTGAATAAGGTAGCTCCCCCTATGATGTTCAATTTAACAATTGTTCTTCCTTTTAACAGAAAATTTTAATGTTTGATACCAATTTTAATTGCCTCTCCTTATGTGCAGTTAATTAGATACCAATAAATTAAGCTTAATTGAGCTTACTTGATCTAATGCATATACAAAAGCTAAATATTTCTCCCCTCTTTTTTGTTTTACATTCAATGAATATACGATTAGGAAATGCTTACATAACTCTCCCCCTTTTTTGTAATCAACAAAAAGATCAAGAAGGATTAAGTAAAATGAAAAATTGATAGATTTTTCAAGGATCAAAAGATATTCATTAAGTATAAGATAAGTTCATTACATCAAAAGTCAAATATTACAACATGAAACTCTACTATATCAAACATCAAGCTATACATCATTACATTAAAGCTTTAAGATAAATCAACATCAAACTAGACTAATTATCAAAGACACTTCATTACAAGATAATTACAAATTATTTCTAATACGTCTTTGCAGTTCTTCTACAATCCTTGCCATCCCTTCACTCTGAGTCCTTACAAATTCCTTTAATCTTCTATCAACAAATGCACATGCAGTCATAATTTTGTCCTGAAGCTCAGCATTGCATTTGGAGTAAGTCTCTGAGTCTCCATCAATATCCTTAAGCTCTTCAAATATGTTCTTGAGATCATTCTTTAAGGATTCAGCAGAGGAACCAAGGGTAGACTCAATCATTCTAATGCGATCATCCAAAGAGTAAAGGGTTTCTTTCAAATTCATAAATTGGCTATCAAACTCTGTCTTCATTTCTTGTTTTTGAGCATCAAGTAAACTCTTGAGTTGCTCTAACTGAATATCTGAAAATACGATAGATGACATAGGTGGCGGTACAGGAACTGGAGCAGGAGGTGGTGAAGATATACTAGGCTTGGTGAAGGATGCCTCGCTGATGGACCAACCTCAGATGGTGCAGAAGTCCTAATGTCAGCGGCTCTCTCATCCAGATTGTTGCCCAGATGTAGTAACCCAAGAGGGGGATGAATTGGGTTATTTAAAAAAAAATAGCTATGCAGATATATGTGCTTTTAACCCTAATTTGATTTGCAGCGGTGAAGTGGGGTGCACATAATAACAACAGAAAAGCAAATAACCACAAACACATAGAAGTTTATAGTGGTTCGGTGCCAAACTCAGCACCTACATCCACTCCCCAACACCTTTGGGAATTCCAATAATCGTATCACAACGATTACAACCTCTAGCCGAACCAGGCTAGCCCTCTTGTTTATACGGCACAAGGCAGCCAAAAACCCCTAGCCAAACCTAGTCTAGTCCTCTTGTTTCACGGCACAAGGAAGCCAAAAACCCCTAGCCAAACCTAGGCTAGTCCTCTTGTTTCAATGGCACAAGGAAGCCAACAAAAAAACCAGGGTTCACTAACCCTTTTACAAGATAATCAGAGTATGTAAAGGAGAAGCTCCTACAATGAGCAAATATTCTGAATATACTTTACAACTTTTGAAGCAATAAACTCAGTAATAAATGAACTAGGTTGAAGCAACTAAAGTCTTGAATGCTTGAAAAGCTTCAATGATTCGGACGACCTTTCAGAGCAAGGAATGAACTTGAATGCCCAGCAACCACTCAACAAATATGCAATGAAGTCTCTTTTCTTGGATTTTTCTCTCTTTGAAATTTCTTTTTCAAAAATCGTCTAGGTGTGTTTCTAATCCCAGCTATTTATATCCATCTAACAGGAAGATATCCGTTAGATACATAAGAAATAAATGGAAATAATAACGGGAAGAAAATATAACCGTTAAACATATTTCCCTTAAGCATTGAATGTATATCTCCATTTGAGGAAGGATGAGCACTGTAAAAATTCAAAAATCAAAAGTTTAATATAGCTTGAAATAGCAATAGAGAGAGAGAGAGAAAGAAAGAGCACTCTTAAAAGCTTAGGCGGCGGTGGATTAAAAAAAGAGGCTCCAGATAGCTGAGGATATGAATGCCATCGTCCAAGAATGAAGCAAGAAACCTCAGCTAGCTAATCAGTTAGCTAACCAGAGAGGTCACAACAAAGAACCGTCCTGAGGCAGCACATCAGTTAGCTTGGCAGCTAACTAAGCGAAAGTCAGTTAGCTCTTTAGCCTACTAACAGAGAAAAAGTAATGGCAGAGAGAAAAATTCATGCCATCATAGTTAGCTCTCCTGCTAACTTAATTTGAAATCCACTCGGCTGCAGGAGAAGAACAAGACAGCTAGTTAGCTGAATAGCTAACTGAATAATGGCCAGTTAGCTCACGAGCTAACTAGAAGCAAAAGCAATATGTTGTCCATCCAGCTTAGTTAGCTCTCCAGCTAACTGAGCAAAAGGGCAGCCATCCATTCTGGTATAATAGTTAACTCTCCAGCTAACTAACCAACAGTCAGCTAGCTCTTTAGTTAACTAAATTTTGAATCCCCATGGCTGAGACGTTCCCTGTGAAAATCAGTTAGCTGAGTAGTTAGCTCCAGGATGAAATAGTTAGCTAAGCAGTTAACTAAAAGAAACTTCAGCTAGCTAGAAGGAGTTTCAGTTAGCTAACCAGACATCCAGCCAGCTAGCTAAAATAGGAGGGTGTTCGGCCAATGCACTGTGACGAGCAAATCAGTTAGCTGAAGGAATTCTAGCTAGCTAACAAGCTAGCTCACTAGTTGACGAAAAGAAAAGGACGTTCGGCCAGGCACCTAAGATAAGTTTCTTAGCTAGCTGAAAGGGCTCCATCTAGCTAATAAACTAACTCACCAGCTAGCTAAAAAAGGAGGACGTTCGGCCATCTAACTGAGATGAGCATTTTAGTTAGTTGAGGGGCATGCCAGCTAGCTAATTGAAAGAATAAGCTAGCTAACCAGTTAACTTCAAGCAAAAATAAAAATATCTAAAGCAAAGTAAAATAAAGTACTTTCTTATCAGTCAATTTTGCATGAAGATACTTACTTGCAAGGCGACCGAACTTCCCTGTATCAATCTTAAAATTGCTTAATTTGTTTTGTAATCATCAAAATCAATCTGGGGTCAACAATCTCCCCCTTTTTGATGATGACAAAACCTTTAAGCATATAAAGAGCAAGTGTATATATGGAAGTTTAATAAGTAAACAGGAGTAATAAGAAAACATTAATTTCTCCCCTGTCAAATTAAATAAGTGAAATCTTATTCTTTTCTCCCCCTGAATATATGGAGTTACTATTTTACTCCATTCCTTAATGTATGCAAGCAACATTCTTCTCTCCCTTTTTGTCATTAATCAAAAAGAAGTTTGAAGAGTCTTGCAATAACTTTAAGCATAATAGATCAAGGAGATGTTAACATTCATTGCATAATTAAAACAGCCATGCAGATCAGTACAAGACAAAGATATTACATGTCATTGTTTCAAGTCATAGAGCATAAACATAAACAAGCATAACAAGTTTGCTCAAATACTACAAAACCACATAAGTTAAGTACAATCACTTGTCGTCATCAGATGATGAAATATGCATGGAAGAAACTTTTGTCTTGCTTGAAGATTGAGGCATGTCAGAGGCAGGCTGTGTCGGTGGAGTCCAGAGATGTGGATGCGAGTAAGAACCAGGCGCAGAGGTGGGTGAAGGAATGTTGTAAGTCTCTAAAAGTTGACTCAGCCTTGTGAAGGATGCGGTCCAATGATCAACTGCATTTGCTGCATCCTAGGTATGGGTCTGGCTCGATCTCATTTGATATTCTACCCACTCTGCCTTAGTCTCAAAGTTTTCAAGCTTGCTTTTAAGTAAATTTATCTCATTCAGGATCCGTTTCATGACAGATTCGTTGTGATGAAAAACTCTTCCATTAAGAATATTCACATCATGAACAAGCCTTTCAAGAATAAGTTTAAATTGTGTTGGCCCAGATGGCAACCCAAGAGGGGGGGGGGGTGAATTGGGTTCTTAAAAATTTAAGACTTTTTACTTTAATTGATTAGTTAGCAAGATGTGCAAGTGAGATTAACTAATAAGCAATGAACAAGAAATTAATAAAGAGAGATAGAGATAGAGAAAATAATGCACGGCAAACACAAGATAATTTTATAGTGGTTCGGCGCAACCAGCACCTACGTCCACTCCCAAGATTCACTTGGGTCCACACTATAATCTCTCTAGATTACAGCCGAGTTGTTTTCCAAGCTCACAACTCAAACTTGTTGTTTTCACGGGCGCACAACGAACCCAGCTGTTTTAACTCGGGCTTACCAGCACAAAACCCTACACGTTGTTTTTCTAGGGCTCACAACTAACCCAACACAAGCACTCCGGCTTGTAACGAGGTATACCAACCTCCACTAATTCAATCCACTGATTGAATCAGCAAACAAATAATATTGATAGTGTTTGAACAATTAAGTGCTCCCCTTGAGCAAATATACAAATGAAGTACAAAATATATAAGGTTAGAAAAGCCTGATAATTTTGCAGATGGTAGATGCTTGGGCTTTCTCCCTTCTTCTCTTCAACTCCTCTAGAAGTGTTGAATCACGCCTCAGCTAGATTCTTGACCGTTGAAGACTTTGGAGTTGAGATGAAGCTTTTTCCTCTTTTGAAAATCCGCAGATTTGACCTTTGAAACGCACTTGGATTTTCTTCTGGCTTTTGTGGAATGATGAGAAGGAGTAGACGAAACTTTCACTTGGATTTCACTCCTTTTGAAACACTCTTCTTTGAGCTAAAATGATTTTTCCAATATGCTCTGTTTTTCCCTCTTTTCAAATGATATTCTTTTCTCTCTTTTTGATTTTCTCTGGGTTGTTTGATTTGAAAAGAACTCCTCTATTTATAGAATCTGCAAAAATATATCCGTTAGAGACAAGAAAAATAGCCGTTATTCAAAAATCTTACCGTTGGGGCTGATGTGTCATCGTTAAAAATCGCGCCCAGATTCGCGGAGTCGACTCGAGCTCTGAGGGAGTCGGCTCGAGGTCGATTACCAAAAATAGAAACATTTTAACCATTGAGGGTCGACTCGCGAAAACATAAGTGTCGGCTCCTGAAAGTCGGGAGTCGACTCGAGGAAAATGGGGAGTCGACTCGAGAAGTGCTCAAAAAACATGGGTTCTGTTGTTTGAGCGGAGTCGGCTCGCACAGACAGGAGTCGGCTCGCAAGAATTCAGGGGTCGACTCTTGAAAACCAAGGGTCGACTCGAGAAACTCAGGCAAAATGGGGAGTCGACTCGGAAACCCTTGAGTCGGCTCGGGACCGATACAAAAATCAGAAAAATGTTCTGATTGACTTTAAAACTTGTCCCAATTAAATTTAAAATATAAATTTGACTTGAATACATTAAATATGACGTTTATCATGGATTCAAGACATGTTTCAAGAATTCATCGATTGAATATAAAGTGTAAAATTCCTTTTTGAAATCTTTTAAGCATAGAACTTGAAATTCTTTTTCTAATAGATTCAAAACTCATTTAATATAACCATTGATAGTTCATTCCTTTCAATTTGAATAAGCTCAAGGTTTTTGATAAATAAACACATTGTTTTCTTTAAGATACTCATGGCTTTTGGAAATCATCAAAATCAATAAAGTTGGGGCAATTATGTTTCAATAATTTCTCAACAATCTCCCCCTTTTTGATGATGACAAAAACATTGAGTATATGCATTATAAAATTGAAAAAATTTGTGATTCCAAAATCAACTTTTGTGTTCATGGAAAGGCTCCCCCTCAATGAGGTAGCTCCCCCTATGAACCTTAATTTATAAATCATTCAAAATTTTTCAAATCAAAAACTTAAGCAATTCCTTTATGAAATTCAATTTCTTCCCCTTATCATCTCTCTCCCCCTTATTTAATTAGGGCAGGGCAATGATGATGCATATACGATTAATTCATATAAATCTCTCCCCCTTTTTTGTAATCAACAAAAAGGTTGAGATGCATCAGAGCATCAAATTGATTAAACTCATTCGAATTCATTCAGCATCTAAGTTATCAATTGAGTATTGAGATATTCAAAATTATATCAATTTAAACATAAGCATTCAAAGATATTCAAGGGTACTCACAATTGAAATAGACAAAAGTGAAGCATCAAACATTCTCATTACTTCAAAATGAAAGTACATGGAAATGTAAACTTGTACATTGCATTGAAAGTAAATTTGATTACATCAAAAAAGATTACATGAAAACTTAAAAATTTCTTCTAGTATTCTATTCAAATGATCTACAATTTGCTTCATCCCTTCGCATTGAAGTCTTACATAGTCTTTAAGTTTTTATCAACAAAAGTACAAGCAGAAGTGATTTTTCTTGAAGCTCTGCGTTGCATTGGGAGTATGTCTCCGAGTCACCGCAGATGTCCTTAAGTCTCCAAAGATATTCTTTAAATTTTCACTTAAGGAACCGGTAGATGAACTGAGAGTGGACTCAATCAATGCAACCGATCACTGAGAGAATACAATGCTTCTTTTAAGTTCATATACTTATCATTAAATTCTTCTTTCAATCTTTTTCTTGATCACTTAACTCAGACTTGAATAAAGATCGAAGTTGATCTAACTGTGTATCAGAAAAACTAGCAGATGAAACTGTGGAAGACTGTGCAGGAGCAACAGTAGGAGCAGGGGTAGGATCTGAAGTAGGAGCAGGAACAGAATCTGGAATAGATGAACACTGAGGAGGCTCCGGAGATGAATGTCTCAAGGAAGGTCTGGGTGCCTCTGCATCTAAGTCTCTATCCTCAGTAACAGTCTTTCTCTCCCAACTTCCATTTTTCTTAACAAACCCCATGCGATGAATAGTAGCCAAAGTATAATAATCTGTATGTCTTAACTCCTTCTTTGGCTCACAATCACTGAACACAATCCCTTGGCTAAGAAATAATTTAGTCAAAACCATGCCATAGGGTAAGCTCGATTTCTTTTTCCCGCTACAGTCTGCAATATACCAAATCATCATCCTAGGTAGATTGATGGGTTTCCCAGAACAACAGCATCCATGACAAAAATATCTCGTTCAGAAACATAGTCAAACCGGCCTGTCTTGGGAAATAGAATCCTGCTGCAAATGTTGTGGAGAAGCCTTAATTCCAATGGCAGTTGACTAGCAAAGACTTCTTCAAATCCCTCAAAGTTTCGGTTCAAAAGTCGAGTGAGGGCTGGAGACCTATCTTCAGGGGCAAATGTAGAAGGTCCAGATAAGGGTAACTTCAATAATCTAGAAAGAATGGGATGTAATGTTCAAACCAATGCCTCTAACCTTGCTCACCAAGCCATCATCTCCTCTAGACAAATTCTTGTAAAACTCTTTACCAAAGCAGGGTAGGTTGGACAGTCCAATGAACAAATATACTCAAATCCCATCTCGATTAGTTGCCTACCAATGATGAATCCTTCATTCTCAAACAATCGAAATCCACTTTCCTTCCTGTGGTTACAATCCTACTGGCTAGAAGATCTACCTGGGGGTAGGAGCTGGAGCTGGAGCAGGAGGATCACTAGCCGAAGGGTAGAGAAGAATCCGTAGACGGCTCGCGGACGGGTCGTCGGACGGTCCTTTTTCTCTTCACACCGGCGCCACTCGAGCTTGCTCCTCGGGTTTTGGGTGCCATTGATCTTGAAGGATTGTTTAATCAGAGGTTAATTGAGGTTTGGAGGGTTTTGGGAAAGTTTTGGAGAGGATTTGGAAGATTTTGGAAGAATGAAATGTCCGTCGGGTCGACTCGTGCCCTAAATAAATCGACTGGGACCACGTCGAGTCGACTCGCGCAAAGTGTGGAGTCGGCTCGCGACTAGTCACAGAGCACGGACACGATCTCGAGTCGACTCGCTCAGA
The DNA here is from genome assembly GCA_900491605.1 of Calamus simplicifolius. Taxonomy (NCBI): domain Eukaryota; kingdom Viridiplantae; phylum Streptophyta; class Magnoliopsida; order Arecales; family Arecaceae; genus Calamus; species Calamus simplicifolius. The sequence goes on along the minus strand of UESW01001784.1, from coordinate 188,434 downwards.
GGAGGGGTCGACTCCTGAGTTTCAGCAGAACTCGAGTCGACTCCGATACTCTCGAGTCGGCTCCCGAACAAATTCAGAGAAAAAATTAGATTGAGATTCAGAGAATCCGAATTAAGTCCGAAATTTGATCTTTGAGTATGATTAAAAATCATGGACTTTGAGAGATCAAATTGATATGAGTTCTAGATAAAATTTCCTTAAGATTTTGAGAATTTGAAAGAATTCTAGATATATTTCCTTAGAGGTTTCAAAATTTATTCAAAAGGGTTACAAATTCCTAACTCTCCTCTAAGATAACAAAATCTTTCTTCATTTAAAGGTTTAGTGAATATGTCAGCTAATTGTTCTTCAGTGTTTACATAATCTAAACAAATTTCATCATTAGCTACATGTTCCCTTATAAAATGATATCTAATTTCTATGTGTTTTGTTCTTGAGTGTTGAATTGGATTTTTAGTTAAGTTGATTGCGCTAGTGTTATCACATCTTATGGGTGTTTTATCAAGTGTGATACCATAGTCTTCAAGTTGTCGCTTAATCCATAGGATTTGCGCACAGCAACTTCCAGCTGCTACATATTCAGCTTCAGTAGTTGATAATGCAACTGAATTTTGCTTTTTGCTAAACCATGTGATTAAGTTACTACCTAAGAATTGGCATGCACCACTTGTGCTCTTTCTATCTAATTTACATCCAGCATAATCAGAATCTGAATATGCAATTAGGTTTAATGTGGAGTCTCTAGAATACCATAAACCTACATTTTTAGTTCCATTTAGATATCTTAAAATTCTTTTAACAGCTATTAAATGTGATTCTTTAGGTTCAGATTGAAATCTAGCACATAAACATACTGAAAACATGATATCTGGTCTACTTGCTGTTAAATAAAGAAGGGATCCGATTATACCTCGATAATACTTTTGATCAACCTTTTTACCTTCTTCATCTTTGTCCAGCTTGCATGAAGGACTCATTGGAGTTCCGAGGGGTTTCATTGTTTCCATACCAAACTTTTTGAGTAGTTCTCTTGTGTATTTGGTTTGGTTGATAAAGATTCCCTCTTTGCTTTGTTTGATCTGGAGTCCAAGGAAGAAGTTGAGTTCTCCCATCATGCTCATCTCGAATTCTCCCTGCATCAACTTTGCAAATTCTTGACAAAGAGAATCGTTAGTAGCACCAAAAATAATGTCATCTACGTATATTTGTACTACAAGTAAATCTTTACCTTTTCTTTTCAAAAACAAAGTTTTATCAACATTTCCTCTTGTAAAATCATTTTCTATTAAGAATTTACTTAACCTATCATA
>UESW01001784.1:0-182589 GCA_900491605.1 Calamus simplicifolius | reverse complement strand
CAATATTAAGTTTTTCAAGATCTTTTTCAATTATGTTTGTATCTTCCTCATCATCAATCTTTTCAGATCCAGTTGCTAAAGATTCATCAAAAACTACATGAATGGATTCTTCAACTACTAAGGTTTTCTTGTTAAAGATTCTATATGCTTACTAGTTGTTGAATAACCTAGAAAAATTCCTTCATCAGATTTAGCATCAAATTTTCCTAAGTTGTTTTTACCATTATTATGAATGAAACATTTACATCCAAATGCATGAAAGTATTTTATATTTGGTTTTCTTTCATTCCATAATTCATAAGGTGTTTTCTTTAATATTGGTCTTATTAAAGCTCTGTTTAAGATGTAACATGCTGTGTTAATTGCTTCCGCCCAAAAATACTTTGGTAAGTTGCTTTCGCATAGCATGGTACGGGCCATGTCTTCTAGAGTCCTATTTTTTCTTTCAACTACACCGTTTGTTGTGGAGTCCTAGGGGCTGAAAAATTATGATTAATTCCATTTTCAGTGCAGAAATTTTCAAATAAGTGATTTTCAAATTCTGTTCCATGATCACTTCTTAGAGATACTATAGTAGTGTTTTTCTCATTTGTGACTTTCTTGAAGAATTTCAGGAATATCGAGAAAGTCTCATCTTTGTGAGCTAAAAACATTACCCAAGTATATCTAGAATAATCATCTACAATCACTAGACCATATTTCTTTCCTCCTAGACTTGTGGTTCTAGTTGGTCCGAAAAGATCCATGTGAAGTAGCTCTAGTGCCCTAGAAGTTGAAACAATGTTTTTAGATTTAAAAGAACTTCTAGTTTGTTTTCCAAATTGACATGCATCACATATTTTATTATTTTCAAAATCTAATTTAGGTAATCCTTTAACTAAATCCATTTTAATTAGTTTTGAAATAAGGTGTGTGCTTGCATGACCTAATCTACGATGCCACAACCAACTAATTTCATTTATGTTAGCATTGTCAGCAATTAAGCAATGATCACTCAAAGATAATTTTTCTAAGTCAACTAAGTAAACATTGCCATGTCTATAACCAGTAAATACAATGCTATCATCAATAGAATTAGTTACAGTGCATATAGAAGATTTAAATGAAACATTAAAGTTTTTATCACATAATTGACTTATGCTAATTAGATTATGCTTCAAACCATTAACATAAAGTACATTATCAATAACTATAGATGGAGTTATGCGAACTTTACCAAGGCCCATAATTTGACCTTTACCGTTATCGCCAAACGTCACAACTCCACCTTTCTTTTCTTCTAGGGTGATGAATTCATCTTTGTCACCCGTCATATGTCTTGAGCAGCCACTATCAAGGTACCACTTTTTCTTTGATCTTTTGGCTACAAGACATTCCTGCAATATATCAAACTTTATGTTAGGTACCCAAGCTTTCTTGGGTCCTTCATGGTTAGCAGCAATAAAAATTGTTCCTTTCGGAACCCATATTTTCTTAGCTTTAATATTTAACTTGTTGTTGTTTAACGTTTTGCATTCAAAGGATTTGTGACCTTTTTCATTACATTTAAAACAAGTTATATTACTTTGGTTGGCTTTTACAAAAATATTCTTTAGAGATTTTGTTTTCTTAATGTGTTATATCCTAAACCAGCTTTGTCAAAAACAGCTTTTTGACTATCTAGGATCATGTTAAGTTTAGTTGAGCTTAAAGTGAATTTCTCAACAATGTCTTTATATTTTTTAACATCTTTCTTAAGAGAGTCAATTTCTTTAGCTTGCTGTTCTTTATCTAAAGCTAAAGTTTCTATTTGATCTTTTAAATCTTTAGTTGAGTTTTTAGTTTCAGATTTTAATAAATCTTTTTCTTGATTAGATTATCTCTTTCTTTCCTAAGTTCTTCTTTTTCATTAGTTAAGTTCTTAACTTCTAAAGCTAATTCATTTTTACTTTTAGCTAAACTAATATTATCATTTTTCAAAACTTATACTTTTTTTTAAGGATTTAAAATCAATCATAAGTTCATTGAAAGCCTCAAACATTTCATCAAATGTAAAATCATCATTTGAGTTTTCAGAACTTACCTCATTGTCGTTGTCGTCGTCGTTGGCCATGAAGCAAATATTGGCAACTTCCTTTTGCTCTTCTTCTTCCGACGAGGAAGATTCATCAGACCATGTTGCCATATAGCTTTCTTCTTTTTCTTGTAGGCCTTTTTCAGTAAAGGACAATCATACTTGAAAGTGCCCTGGCTTTTTGCACTCATAACATACTAAGGGCTCTTTTTCTTTTTCTTTCTCCTTGTCCTTTTTCTTATCCTTTTCTCCTTCAAATCTTGCTCCAAATTTCTTTTTATGGAATGGCCTTTTTCTCATAAATCTTCTGAATTTTTGGCCAAGAGAGCAGTTTCCTCATCATCTTCATCATTACTTTCACTGCTGCTCTCTTCCATTTCTGCAGTCTTGAGGGCAAGAGTTTTCCTTCTTTTTGTTTCCTCCTCAACATGCTGCTTCATTGTTAGCTCGTGGGTCATTAAGGATCCTAGAAGCTCCTCTAAAGGTAGTGCATTGAGGTCCTTTGCTTCTTGGATAGCAGTGACTTTTGCTTCCCACGATCTTGGTAGTGACCTAAGAATTTTACGCACAAGATCAGCATTAGAATAAGTTCTACCAAGACTTTTCAAACCATTCACAATATCAGTGAATCTAGTGAACATGCATGTGATGGTTTCAGTTTGTTCCATAGTGAATAATTCATATTTATGAACCAAAATATTTATCTTTGATTCTTTTACTTGGTTTGTTCCTTCATGAGTTATTTCCAACCTATCCCAAATTTCTTTTGCGGAATTACAAGTTGAGATTCGGTTGAATTCATTTGAATCTAAGGAACAATATAAAATATTAATGGCTTTAGCATTTAGTTGTGCCATTCTCCTATCATTATCATTCCAATCCCTTTCGGGTTTAGGAACAATAGTGCCATCAATAAGGTGTGTGGGTGTACTAGGTCCATTAATTATAACACCCCAAAGCTCATAATCAGAAGCTTGAATGAATATCCTCATTCTAGCTTTCCAATAAGAATAGTTTGAGCCATTAAAAAGTGGAGGTCTATTCGTAGAATGACCTTCAGCAAAACTTGAACCAATTTGTGTTGCCATATGGATCTTTAGCCCTTGATCGTGAGATCAAATTCTAAATGAGCACTTGCTCTGATACCAATTGTTGGCCCAGATGGCAACCCAAGAGGGGGGGGGGGTGAATTGGGTTCTTAAAAATTTAAGACTTTTTGAACTTTAATTGATTAGTTAGCAAGATGTGCAAGTGAGATTAACTAATAAGCAATGCACAAGCAATTAATAAAGAGATAGAGATAGAGAAAATAAGCACGGCAAACACAAGATAATTTTATAGTGGTTCGGTGCAACCAGCACCTACGTCCACTCCCAAGATTCACTTGGGTCCACACTATAATCTCTCTAGATTACAGCCGAGTTGTTTTCCAAGCTCACAACTCAAACTTGTTGTTTTCCGGGCGCACAACGAACCCAGCTGGTTTTAACTCGGGCTTACCAGCACAAAACCCTACACGTTGTTTTTCTAGGGCTCACAACTAACCCAACACAAGCACTCCGGCTTGTAACGAGGTATACCAACCTCCACTAATTCAATCCACTGATTGAATCAGCAAACAAATAATATTGATAGTGTTTGAACAATTAAGTGCTCCCCTTGAGCAAATATACAAATGAAGTACAAAATGATATAAGGTTAGAAAAGCCTGATAATTTTGCAGATGGTAGATGCTTGGGCTTTCTCCCTTCTTCTTTCAACTCCTCTAGAAGTGTTGAATCACGCCTCAGCTAGATTCTTGACGGTTGAAGACTTTTGGAGTTGAGATGAAGCTTTTCCTCTTTTGAAAATCCGCAGATTTGACCTTTGAAATGCACTTGGATTTTCTTCTGGCTTTTGTGGAATGATGAGAAGGAGTAGACGAAACTTTCACTTGGATTTCACTCCTTTTGAAACACTCTTCTTTGAGCTAAAATGATTTTTCCAATATGCTCTGTTTTTCCCTCTTTTCAAATGATATTCTTTTCTCTCTTTTTGATTTTCTCTCGGGTTGTTTGATTTGAAAAGAACTCCTCTATTTATAGAATCTGCAAAAATATATCCGTTAGAGACAGAGAAAAATAGCCGTTATTCAAAAATCTTACCGTTGGGGCTGATGTGTCATCGTTAAAAATCGCGCCCAGATTTGCGGAGTCGACTCGAGCTCTGAGGGAGTCGGCTCGAGGTCGATTACCAAAAATAGAAACATTTTAACCATTGAGGGGTCGACTCGCGAAAACATAAGTGTCGGCTCCTGAAAGTCGGGAGTCAACTCGAGAAAATGGGGAGTCGACTCGAGAAGTGCTCAAAAAATATGGGTTCTGTTGTTTGAGCGGAGTCGGCTCGCACAGACAGGAGTCGGCTCGCAAGAATTCAGGGGTCGACTCTTGAAAACCAAGGGTCGACTCGAGAAACTCAGGCAAAATGGGGAGTCGACTCGGAAACCCTTGAGTCGGCTCGGGACCGATACAAAAATCAGAAAAATGTTCTGATTGACTTTAAAACTTGTCCCAATTAAATTTAAAATATAAATTTGACTTGAATACATTAAATATGACGTTTATCATGGTTTCAAGACATGTTTCAAGAATTCATCGATTGAAATATAAAGTGTAAAATTCCTTTTAGAATTCTTTTAAGTATAGAACTTGAAATTCCTTTTTCTAATAGATTCAAAACTCTTTTAATATGACCATTGATAGTTCATTCCTTTCAATTTGAATAAGCTCAAGGTTTTTAATAAATATACATATTGTTTTCTTTAAGATACTCATGGCTTTTGGAAATCATCAAATCAATAAAGTTGGGGCAATTATGTTTCAATAATTTCTCAACAAATTGAGACATGTTTTCAAAAATAGAAGAAATATGTGGTACAAGAGTCTGATCATTGACAAAAGAAGCACTGTCACCAGAGCTTCGACTAGAAGTGGCAAGGGTCAATTCATTGATAATATGACGGAGTTGATCATCACATAATCTAACAGTTGGAAAAGGAGCAGGAGCAGGGTTGTCATTGCGAAAAGATGATCCAGAAACATTGATTTCAGGTGGATCAGGTAGAAAAGGGTTTTGGTCAGCTGTCATAGCAGCAAGATACGGATTAGGTTGGCTGAAGTCATAAGTGAAAAAGTTTTGAGGGAACAGGCAGGTTGATTCACAGTAGGCGGTGGCATACTAGATTGTCCTGTTCTAGATCTAACTTTTAACCAAATACCATCCCTTTTAGCAAAATCCATACGGTGCAGTGAATGAGCATTAAAAACGTCAGAGTGACGTAATGCCACTGCAGTTTCTCCTTTAAGTTTAATACCAAAAAATCAAAAACATATGTGAGAAACATTCCGTAGGGCAAAGCAGCCTTAGATCTGGACAAAGATTCTCTCATAACGGTCATCATTAATTCAGGTAAATCAACAGGGTCTTCTATTAAGATATCATACATTAAGCAAATGTCCCTATCGTTTACCACATTAAATGATCCAGCACGAGGGGCGAGAATCTTAGCAATGATACTATGGAAAAGCCGATTTTCAACAGATAACATATTTGCATCTAACGTTTCAATCTTACTAGCTTCAGTATCATCTATATTAAGGATTAGGCCAATCTTATATCCGCGTTCACTAGGGAGAATTTCTAAGAAACCTTCAGATGGAATTTTCAAAGCAGATCCTAATGTTTTACCGTCTAGGTCTATTTTAGTCTTTTTCACAATGGAAGAAATAGTTCCACTACCAAAGGAAATGTTTTCATAAAATTCCTTAATAAGTTCAGGATAAATAGGTCTTTTGGTAGATAAAAGCTTATCCCATCCTTGTTTAACTAACAGATTACCGATTTTAAAACCTTCTTGTTCTAAAAAGTTAAAGTCTACTAACCTCCCATGAACAAAAGATTTTGAAGCAAGTAGGGAGTTGATTTGAGTAGAAGACGTGGAAGACTTCCGGCGAAGATCGGCACAATCGTCATCTCTAGCGATTGCCTTCTTCTTGGGAGCCATCAACTTCTTCTAGATAGATTAATAGGTTGAATGGAAGGAAGGATTAATGGAAGGAATGAAAGAAAGATTGAAATGAGAGATGAAGGAGAAGACGCTCGGTTGGAGTTTGAATGAGGGAGAATGAAGGAGACGTGATTTGAAAAGTGGAAAAAAAAAGTTATATAGGAATAGGCTTGATGGTTAACTGGCCAGGTGACTGTTTGGTTGCCTGGTCAGCTGCCATCAAAAGAAAAAATAAAAGCTTTTCAAATGTCCGGTGGTTGGAAGAATTCAAAGAACATAGCTTTTATTAATTTGAAAAGACATAAAGCCTTACAACAAGCAATTAATTTGACATGAAATTCCTTTGATTGATGTGATTTAAAGATGTCATAACTTTTAGATATCATATCACTTCATTAAATGGTTGGATCAAACATCCCTAATTCTCTTCTGATTTCATAAAATTTGTTTCATCAAGTGGCTTAGTAAAAATATCAGCAATTTATTTTTCAGTATTTAAAAATTCAATAACAACATTTCCATTGTTAACATGATCTCTAATGAAATGATGTCTAATTTCAATATGTTTAGTTCTGGAATGTTGAATAGGATTTTTAGTTAAACTAATTGCACTTGTATTATCACATTTTATAGGTATGGCTTTTTGTTTAATACCATAATCTTCTAGTTGTTGCTTAATCCATAAGATTTGAGCACAGCAACTCCCAGCTGCAACATACTCGGCCTCGGCCGTAGATAGTGCTACTGAAGTTTGCTTTTTGCTAAACCATGAAATTAAGTTAACACCTAGAAACTGGCAAGTTCCAGTGGTTGATTTCCTATCTAATTTACATCCAGCAAAGTCAGAATCAGTGTATCCTATTAAATCAATGCTAGATTGTTTATCATACCATATACCCAAATTTATTGTTCCATTTAAATATTTAAATATTCTTTTAACAGCAAGCAAGTGTGATTCTTTAGGATTGGCTTGATATCTTGCACACATGCAAACACTAAATAAAATATCTGGCCTACTAGCAGTTAAATATAACAAAGATCCAATCATACCTCTATATAATTTTAAATCAACAGATTTTTCAGAATTATAAGTTTCAAGTCTACATGATGAGCTCATAGGGGTACCGATACTCTTGGATGTCTCCATGCCAAACTTCTTGATCATTTCTTTTGTATATTTGGATTGGCTTATGAAGATCCCATCTTTGCTTTGTTTAATTTGAAGTCCGAGGAAGTAGGTCAGCTCACCCATCATACTCATCTCGAACTCTCCCTGCATAAGCTTAGCAAAGTCTTTGCACAAAGATTCATTAGTGGCACCAAATATGATATCATCACATAGATTTGAATAACTAATATATCTTTATTTTGCCTTTTAATAAATAAAGTTGTATCCACAGTTCCTCGAATAAAATTATTACTAATCAAGAATTTGCTTAATCTTTCATACCATGCCCGGGGCGCTTAAACCATACAAAGCTTTGTTTAATTTGAAAACGTGGTTTGGAAACAGATGATTTTCAAATCCGGGTGGTTGTTCCACAAAAACTTGTTCAGCAATATATCCATTCAAGAAAGCGCTTTTAACATCCATTTGATATAATTTAAAATTCATATAACAAGCATAAGCAAGAAGTAATCTAATAGCTTCTAATCTAGCAACAGGGGCATAAGTTTCATCAAAATCAATTCCCTCTTCTTGATTATAACCTTTAGCTACTAATCTTGCCTTATTTCTAATTATATTACCATGTTCATCTAATTTGTTTCTGTAAACCCATTTAGTTCCAATAATTTGATGATCATGAGGTCTTTCAAAAGAGTCCAAACATTATTTCTTTCAAATTGGTTAAGTTCCTCATGCATGGCATTAATCCAATCAACATCATTTTTAGCATCATCATAACATTTAGGTTCAATTTTAGATACAAATGCTAAATTATTACAAGCATCTCTAAATGATGATCTAGTTCTCACTCCTTGAGAAGGATCACCAATAATTTGATCTTTAGGGTGACTAAGAACATACCTCCATCCTCTTTCTAATTCATCATTACCTTGTGAGGCTTCAGGTAGGTCAGCGTTCTCTTCTTCACTTACCTCTTGTGTATCGTTCTTATCCTTTAATGTGATGTCCTTGAATTGATCTTCAATGTCATCTGCATCATTTATACCTTTTCCCTTCCTTGATGGAAGATCATTAGATTCATCAAAGATAACATGAATTGATTCTTCAACTACTAAAGTCTTTTTTGAATATTCTAAAAGCTCTACTATGTAAAGAATATCCGAGAAAAATTCCTTCATCAGACTTAGCATCAAATTTATCAAGGTTTGATTTTCCATTATTTAATACAAAACATCGACATCCAAAAACATGAAAGTAACTTATATTAGGTTTTCTTCCTTTCCAAAGTTCATATGGAGTCTTTTTCAAAACAGGTCTGATTAATGCACGATTTAAAACATAACATGCAGTGTTAATAGCTTCTGCCCAAAAATATTTAGGAAGATTGCTTTCACACAACATGGTACGCGCCATTTCCTCTAATGTTCTATTCTTTCTTTCAACTACTCCATTTTGTTGTGGTGTTCTTGGTGCAGAAAAATTATGTTCAATTCCATTTTCATTACAAAATTCTTCAAAAGATTTATTTTCAAATTCTTTTCCATGATCACTTCGTATTGACAAAACAGAAGAATTCTTTTCGTTTGTAATTCTTTTAAATAATTTTTGAAATGACGGAAATGCTTCATCTTTACTAGCTAGAAATAAAACCCATGTAAAGCGAGAGAAATCATCAATAATAACGAAACCGTATCTTTTACCTCCTAGACTAGTGGTTCTTGTAGGACCGAATAAATCCATATGCAAGAGCTCCAACGGTCTAGTGGTTGAAACAAAATTCTTTGATTTAAAAGAAACTCGGGTTTGTTTTCCAAATTGACAAGCATTGCAAATCTTATCTTTTTCAAAAACAAGTTTTGGCAAACCATGTACTAAATCCTTTTTAATTAATTTAGATAGTAAATCCATGCTTGCATGAGCTAGCCTACGATGCCATAACCAACTATTATCAGTTTTATTATTAGTAGCAACTAGGCAATCAATATTTTGATCATGCAAATCATTTAAATTAACAATGTATACATTACCATGCCTTTGACCAACAAATCTCATGTTTTCATTAGCAGGATTTCTAACAATGCATAAGGATGATTCAAATGTAACATTAAATCCTTTGTCACATAATTGACTAATGCTAAGTAAATTGTGTTTCAAACCTTTTACAAGCAAACATTATCAATATAAGCATGAGGTGTGATACCTATTTTTCCAATGCCAATTATTTTTCCTTGGCCATTATCACCGAAAGTAACAACACCTCCATCTTTTGCTTCCAAAGTGATGAATTGTGATTCATCACCGGTCATGTGTCTTGAGCACCCGCTGTCCAAGTACCATTGTCTTTTAATTGCTCGGGTTGCAAGACACACCTGCATACACAATTTCAATTTTTGTTCTTAGGTACCCAAGCTTTCTTGGGTCCTTTAGGGTTAGTCAAAATGGTTCCTTTTGGGATCCATATTTTCCTTATCTTTTGTGTTTGGCAAATATAAGCTTTGTGTCCAATTTTTCCACATTTAAAACATGTAATTTTAGTAGAATCATCAGCATGCTCATAAATATTTTTTAGAAATTTTTGTCTTTCAAAAGGATTGTATCCAAGACCAGCTCTATTGTAAACAGCTCTTTGACTATTTAAAATCATTTCTAATTTTTCTGAGCTTAGACTAAATCTATCAACAATTGATTTTAATTTATTCACTTCATTTTTCAAATCTTGGTTTTGTTTTGACAATGATTCATTATCCTTTGAAATTCTTTCTTTTTCAATGGTAAGATTTTTGATTTCATTTTTCAATCTTTCTTTGAACTTAAATTTGCAAATCATCAATCAAGTTCATAAAATGCACATGCAGCTCATCAAAGTAAAATCATCTAAAAAGTTAGGGCTTACCTCATCATTATCAGCCATGAAGCAAACATTGGCAACTTCAGTTTTCTCTTCATTTTCTGAACTTGTAGCTTCACTGTCGCTCCAAGTGGCCATCATTGCCTTTTTCTTTATTCTTTAGATGCCTTCTTTAATAGTGGACAATCTGGTCTGATGTGTCCAGGCTTCTTACACTCATAGCATGTTGGAGGTTCACTCTTTTCCTTATCTTTGCTATGATCTCCTTTGACAAAATGCTTTCTTTTTCAAATCTTTTTTTCTTCATGAACTTTTTAAATTTCCTTGAAATAAGTGCCATATCATCATCTTTCTCACTCTCACTTGTGGTTTCTTCACTCTCATCTTCTTGAGTTGCACTCTTCAATGCCATGGTCCTTCTCTTCTTTGAATCATCTTCATCAATATGTTGTCGTTGCTGAAGTTCGTGAGTCATCAAAGAACCAACCAACTCTTCAAGTGATAAATTGTTGAGATCTTTTGCTTCTTGAATTGCTGTGACTTTTGCTTCCCATGTCCTAGGTAAAGATCTTAAATTTTTCTAACAAGATCACTGTTAGCATAAGATTTTCCAAGACTCTTCAATCCATTAATAATGTCAGTAAATCTTGTAAACATATCAGTAATATTTTCAGCAGGATCCATCTTAAATAATTCATACTTATGAACAAGCATATTTATTTTGGATTCCTTGACTTGATTTGTACCCTCATGGGTGACTTCAAGTCTATCCCATATTTCCTTAGCAGACATACAAGTAGATATGCGATTAAACTCATTTGCATCAAGAGAGCAATAAAGAACATTCATAGCCTTAGCATTTAATTGAGCTAATTTCTTGTCTTGCTCATCCCATTCAGATTCAGGTTTTGCAATATTAATATTTTCAATCATAATAGTGGGTGTGTGTGGTCCATTAATTATGATTCCCCATAAATCATAATCTAGTGCTTGAATGAAGATTTTCATTCGTGCTTTCCAATATGTGTAGTTTGTTCCATTGAACAAAGGTGGTCTATTAGTTGATTGTCCCTCAATCAACATGGAATTCATTGGGATTACTATTGATCTTTGGCTCCAAGCTAATCAAAGCTATAGAAATCAAGAGCACGCTGCTCTGATACCACTTGTTGCCCAGATGTAGTAACCCAAGAGGGGGGTGAATTGGGTTATTTAAAAAAAAATTAATAGCTATGCAGATATATGTGCTTTTAACCCTAATTTGATTTGCAGCGGTGAAGTGGGGTGCACATAATAACAACAGAAAAGCAAACAACCACAAACACACAGAAGTTTATAGTGGTTCGGTGCCAAACTCAGCACCTACATCCACTCCCCAACACCTTTGGGAATTCCACTAATCGTATCACAACGATTACAACCTCTAGCCGAACCAGGCTAGCCCTCTTGTTTATACGGCACAAGGCAGCCAAAAACCCCTAGCCAAACCTAGGCTAGTCCTCTTGTTTCACGGCACAAGGAAGCCAAAAACCCCTAGCCAAACCTAGGCTAGTCCTCTTGTTTCAATGGCACAAGGAAGCCAACAACAAACCAGGGTTCACTAACCCTTTTACAAGATAATCAGAGTATGTAAAGGAGAAGCTCCTACAATGAGCAAATATTCTGAATATACTTTACAACTTTTGAAGCAATAAACTCAGCAATAAATGAACTAGGTTGAAGCAGCTGAAGTCTTGAATGCTTGAAAAGCTTCAATGATTCGGACGACCTTTCGGAGCAAGGAATGAACTTGAATGCCCAGCAACCACTCAACAAATATGCAATGAAGGCTCTTTTCTTGGATTTTTCTCTCTTTGAAATTTCTTTTTCAAAAATCGTCTAGGTGTGCTTCTAATCCCAGCTATTTATAACCATCTAACAAGAAGATATCCGTTAGATACATAAGAAATAAATGGAAATAATAACGGAAGAAAATATAACCGTTAAACATGTTTCCCTTAAGCATTGAATGCAGATCTCCATTTGAGGAAGGATGAGCACTGTAAAAATTTAAAAAATCAAAAGTTAAATATAGCTTGAAATAGCAATAGAGAGAGAGAGAAAAAAGAAAGAGCACTCTTAAAAGCTTAGGCGGCGGTGGATTAAAAAAAGAGGCTCCAGGTAGCTGAGGATATGAATGCCATCGTCCAAGAGTAAGCAAGAAACCTCAGCTAGCTAATCAGTTAGCTAACCAGAGAGGTCACAACAAAAGAATCGTCCTGAGGTAGCACATCAGTTAGCTTGGCAGCTAACTAAGCGAAAGTCAGTTAGCTCTTTAGCTAACTAACAGAGAAAAAGTAACGGCAGAGAGAAAAATTCATGCTATCATAGTTAGCTCTCCAGCTAACTTAATTTGAAATCCACTCGGCTGCAGGAGAAGAACAAGACAGCTAGTTAGCTGAATAGCTAACTGAAGAATGGCCAGTTAGCTCACGAGCTAACTAGAAGCAAAAGCAATATGTTGTCCATCCAGCTTAGTTAGCTCTCCAGCTAATTGAGCAAAAGGGCAGCCATCCGTTCTGATACAATAGTTAACTCTCCAGCTAACTAACCAACAGTCAGCTAGCTCTTTAGTTAACTGAATTTTGAATCCCCACGGTTGAGACGTTCCTATGAAAATCAGTTAGCTGAGTAGTTAGCTCCAGGATGAAATAGTTAGCTAAGCAGTTAACTAAAAGAAACGTCAGCTAGCTAGAAGGAGTTTCAGTTAGCTAACAAGACATCCAGCCAGCTAGCTAAAATTGGAGGGTGTTCGGCCAATGCACTGTGACGAGCAAATCAGTTAGCTGAAGGAATTCCAGCTAGCTAACAAGCTAGCTCACCAGTTGACTAAAAGAAAAGGACGTTCGGCCAGGCACCTGAGACAAGTTTCTTAGTTAGCTGAAAGGGCTCCAGCTAGCTAATAAACTAACTCACCAGCTAGCTAAAAAAGGAGGACGTTCGGCCATCTAACTGAGACAAGCATTTTAGTTAGCTGAGGGGCATGCCAGCTAGCTAATTGAAAGAACAAGCTAGCTAACCAGTTAACTTCAAGCAAAAATAAAAATATCTAAAGCAAAGTAAAATAAAGTACTTTCTTACCAGTCAATTTTGCATGAAGATACTTACTTGCAAGGCGACCGAACTTCCCTATATCAATCTTAGAATTGCTTAATTTGTTTTGTAATCATCAAAATCAATCTGGGGTCAACACAGATGACCTTTCCTCTCCCATTGACCATTAACCTTCACAAAGCCCATCCGATGCACAGTAGCCAAGCTATAGTAATCAGTGTGTCTAAAGTTCTTTGATGGCTCATTATCAGAAATTACAATACCTTGACTTATAAATACCATAGTCAAAATCATACCATAGGGCAGTGAAGATCTCCTTTTGCCCCTAGCCTCAGCCATGTAGAAAATCATCATCCCAGCAAGGTTAATAGGCTGACGAGTCAGAACACTATCCATAACTACAATGTCTCGCTCTGAGACATACTCAAATCGGCCAGTCTTAGGGAATAAGATCCTACTATAGATGTTGTGAAGTAATCTAAGCTCCAAGGGCAACTGATTAGCCCTAACTTCTTCAAATTCAGACACTTCTCTTTCTAACATCCTTGATAATGCATCATACCTCTCACTATGAATGTCAGCAACTAATCCAGTGACAGGGATGCTTAGAAGATGTCCTAAACTCTGAAAGGTAAGGTGAACTCTCTTCCCTCTAACAGAACTGATAATCCCACCGTCTCCCCTTAATAAATTGAATTAGAATTCCTTAACTAGGGCCGGATAAGTGGGAACATCCAACGAACAGACCTTGTCCCAGCCAAGCTCTTTAATTTGTCTTCCAATAGAAAATCCCTCGGCCTCGAAGAAATCAAAATCTACTTTTCTACCCATAGTAATAACTCTTCCGGCTAAAGTATCTACCTGTGGAGATGAGGGACCAGGATTATCTGAAGGAGTTGAGGAAGAATCATCGCTTGGAGATGGCTTACGGATGGGACACCGAGCCGTACGCTTCCCAGTGGTTATGGGAGCTCCAAGAACCGATCCTCTCCGCTTAGGTGCCATCGAAATCCTTGGGAATGTTTGATTTGAGAAGAATTTGGCTTGGGAAGGTTTTGAGAGAGTTTGGAGAGAGTATGGAAAGGGATTGGAAACGATAGAAATGACGAAGATGTCGACTCTGTCCTAATAAAGTCAATTTGGGACCACCAGGTGTCGACTCCCGTAAAGTCGGGTGTCGACTCCAAGTCGCTAACACATTTAGCACTCGAACTGGAGTCGGCTCCACTTATACGGGTGTCGGCTCCAAGGTCAAGGACCGAGAGCGATACAAAAGAGGTGTCAACTCCTCAAATTGAGGTGTCGACTCCACTGATAGTTTCAGAGAAAAAATAAATGAGTTTCAAACATCCGAAACTTGTCAAAATAAGGTCAATAAATTTTTGAAAAAATCTTTGAAATATGAAGAATCAAATTGCATAGATGACTAGATAAATTGTCCTTAAAATATGAAAGGAATCTCAGGAAATTAATAGAGATCTAGATAGTCATTCCTTAAGGGTTTCAAAATCATTCCAAAGGGTCACAAATCCCTAATTCACCTCTAAGATAATAAAATCTCTCTTCACTCAAAGGTTTTGTAAATATGTCAGCTAATTATTCTTCAGTATTAACATATCAAGATAAATTTCATTAATAGCTATATGTTCTCGTATAAAGTGATATCTAATTTCAATGTGTTTGGTTCTTGAATGTTGAATTGGATTTTTAGTTAAATTTATTACACTTGTATTATCACATCTAATAGGAGTTTTATCAAGTGTTATGCCATAATCTTCAAGTTGTCGCTTAATCCAAAGGATTTGAGCATAGCAACTTTCTGCTGCAACATATTCTGCTTCAGCAGTTGATAATGCAACCAAATTTTGCTTGTTGCTAAACCAAAAGATTAAGTTACTTCCTAAGAATTGACATGCACCACTTGTACTTTTTCTATCTAGTTTACATCCAGTATAATCAGAGTCAGAATATGCAATCAAGTTTAGTGTTGAGTCTCTAGAATACCATAATCCTACATTTTTAGTTCCACTTAGATATCTTAAGATTCTTTTCACTGCAATTAAGTGAGATTCTTTAGGATCAGATTGAAATCTAGCACATAGACAAACAACAAACATGATATCTGGTCTACTTGTAGTTAAGTAAAGTAGAGATCCAATCATACCTTTGTAGTACTTTTATCTACTTTCTTACCATCTTCATCTTTGTCTAATTTGCATGAAGGACTCATAGGTGTTCCAAGGGGTTTGATTGACTCCATTCCAAACTTCTTGAGAAGTTCCTTTATGTATTTTGCTTGGTTGATAAAAATTCCCTCTTTGCTTTGCTTGATTTGAAGTCTTAGGAAGAAGTTGAGTTCTCCCATCATGCTCATTTCGAATTCACCCTGTATTAACTTAGCAAATTCTTGACATAAGAGATTGTTAGTAGCACCGAATACAATATCATCAACATATATTTGTACTACTAATAAATCCTTATCTTTTCTTTTCAAAAATAAGGTTTTGTCTACATTTCCTCTAGTGAAATCATTTTCAATCAGAAATTTGCTTAATCTATCATACCAAGCTCTAGGAGCTTGCTTTAAACCATATAGTGCTTTGTGCAATTTAAAAACATAATTTGGAAATTCATGATCTTCAAAACAAGGTGGTTGTTTAACAAACTTCCTCATTTATAAATCCATTTAAAAATACACTTTTAACATCCATTTGAAATAAGTTGATATGCATATGACATGCAAATGCGAGTAGTAATCTAATTGCTTCTAATCTAGCTACAGGTGCAAAAGTTTCATCAAAATCAATTCCTTCTTCTTGATTATATCCTTTTGCGACTAATCTAGCTTTATTTCTAATTACTATGCCATTTTCATCTAATTTATTTCTAAATACCCATTTTGATCCTATGACTGAATGATCTTTAGGTCTATCAACCAAGGACCATACATTATTCCTAGTAAATTGATTTAATTCCTCTTGCATAGCTAACAACCAATTATTATCTTTTTCAGCCTCTTCAATGGTTTTAGGTTCAATTTGAGATACAAATGCAAGATGATTATTGATGTTTATCATTGATGATCTAGTTCTTACTCCTTGAGATGGATCACCTATAATTAATTCTTTTGGATGACCATAGGCATATCTCCAATCTCTAGGAAGATCTACATCATTATGATTTGCATCAACAACATCAACACTAGGAGAATCATCATCTTTAGCTCCTTGTTCATGATCTGAAGATACATCTATATTCAATTTTTTAATATCCCTTTCTAATATGTTTGTATCTTCCTCATCATCAATCTTTCCTGAACTCGATGCTAAAGATTCATCAAAAACTACATGAATAGATTCTTCTACAATTAAGTTTCTCTTGTTAAATACTATGTAGGCTTTGCTAGATGTTGAATATCCTAAGAATATGCCTTCATCTGATTTTGCATCAATTTTTTCTAGATTATCTTTACCATTATTATGAATGAAACATTTACAACCAAATGTATGAAAATAACTGATATTTGGTTTTCTATTGTTCCATAGTTCATAAGGAGTTTTCTTAAGGATTGGCCTAATTAAAGCTCTATTAAGAATGTAACATTCCATGTTTATAGCTTCCGCCCAGAAGTACTTTGGTAGGTTGCTTTCACATAGCATGATACGGGCCATGTCTTCTAAGGTTCTATTTTTTCTTTCTACAACTCCATTTTGTTGTGGTGTCCTAGGTGTAGAGAAATTATGATGGATGCCATTTTCAATACAAAAGTTTTCAAATAAATGATTTTGAATTCAGTGCCATGATCACTTCCAAGAGACACTATGGTGTTGTTTTTCTCATTTGTGACCTTCTTAAAGAATTTTAAAAATATTGGAAAGGTCTCATCTTTATGAGCTAAAAATAATACCCAAGTGTATCTAGAATAATCATCTACAATCACAAGACCATATTTCTTTCCTCCTAGACTAGTGGTTCTAGTAGGTCCAAAGAGATCCATGTGAAGTAGTTCAAGTGGCCTAGAAGTAGAAACAATATTTTTAGTTTTGAAAGAGTTTCTAGTTTGTTTTCCAAATTGACATGCATCACAGATTTTGTTATTTTCAAAATCTAGTTGTGGAAGGCCTTTTACTAAATCCATTCTGATTAATTTTGAAATTAGGTGCGTGCTTGCATGACCTAATTTATGATGCCACAGCCATCCAATCTATATTAGCATTATTAGAAACTAAGCAATGATTACTAGTGGACAAATTATCTAAATCAATCAAGTACACATTGCCATTTCTATTTCCAATAAATACAATGCTATTATCAATGAGATTAGAAACAGTGCAAATAGAAGCTTCAAATGATACTTTGAAACCTTTATCACACAATTGGCTAATACAAATTAGATTATGCTTTAAACCATTAACATATAAGATATTTTCAATAAATATGGAGGGAGTTATTTAAATTTTACCAAATCCCATGATCTGGCCTTTGCCATTGTCACCAAAGGTAACAACTCCTTTTTTGCTTTCAAGGGTGATGAATTGATCCTTGTCACCCATCATGTGTCTTGAGCAGCCACTATCGAGATACCACTTTCGCTTTGATCTTTTGGCCGTAAGACACTCCTACAAAAATGATCAAGTCTTATATTTAGGTACCCAAGCCTTCTTGGGTCCTTCATAGTTAGTAGCAATAAAGATTGTTCCTTTTGGAACCCATATTTTCCTTCCTTTACTACTTAAATTCTTGTTAATTTTCTTAAAATTACATTCAAAGGCTTTGTATCCCTTTTAATTACAATGATGACATAAAACTTCATTTTTATCTTATTTTTTTCTAAAGAAGTTTTTGACATACTTTTGTTTTATGTTAGGCCTATAACCTAATCCAGCCTTATCAAATATAGCTCTTTTATTGCTCAATAATAAATTAAGTTTTTCAGAACTATATGTAAATTTATCAACTATATTTTTATATTTATCACATTCCTTCTTTAATCTATCATTTTCATTGGAAATTGATCCTTTTTCTTCAATTAAAGCTTCATTTTCTGATTTCAATTTTTCAACTTCATGAGTAAGATTATCTTTTTCGTTGACAAGATTTAGATTATCATTTTTCAATGATTTGTTTTTCTTTTTCAGAACCTTAAAATCTCTTACTAATTCATTAAATGCATCATATAATTCTTCAAAAGTGAAATCATCATAAGGTGTTTCAGAACTTACCTCAATGTCGTCGTTTGCCATAAAGCAAATGTTGGCAACTTCCTTTTGTTCCTCCTCGGAAGAGAATTCTTCACTATCACTCCATGTTGCAACATAAGCCTTCTTTTTCTTCTTGTAGAATTTCTTCAATTGAGGACAGTCATATCTGAAATGCCTCGGTTTCTTACACTCATAACATATTAAGGGCTCTTTTTCTTTTTCTTTGTCCTTCTCTTTCTCTTTTTCTCCTTTCATTTTTGTTCCAGACTTTTTCTTGTGGAAGGGTCTCCTTCTTTGCATGGACCTTTTGAATTTCTTTGCAAGGAGTGCAGTCTCCTCATCATCATCACCATCACTGCAGCTTTCCTCACTTTCTGCAGCCTTGAGGGTAATAGTTTTCTTCTTCTTGACTTCCTCCTCTTGATGTTGTTTCATAGTCAGCTCATGAGTCATTAAGGATCCAAGTAGCTCCTCCAAAGGTAAAACATTTAAATCCTTGGCTTCTTGGATTGTAGTTACCTTTGCTTTCCATGATCTTGGAAGTGACCTAAGAATTTTACGCACATGTTCAGAATTAGTATAAGTCTTACCAAGACTTTTTAAGCCATTAACAATATCAGTGAATCTTGTGTACATGCATGTAATTATTTTAGTTTGTTCCATGCTAAATAGTTCATATTTACGCACCAAAATATTAATTTTTGATTCTTTTACTTGATTAGTACCCTCATGGGTAACTTCTAATCTATCCCAAATTTTTTTTACGAAAATACATGTAGAAATTTGATTAAATTCATTTGCATCCAATGAACAATACAAAACATTCATGGCTTTAGCATTGAGCTGAGCCAACTTCTTATCATGTTCATCCCATTCCGTTACCGGTTTAGGAATCACCATGTTGTCTACTCTAATTATGGGTATGTGTGGACCATTAACTATGATTCCCCATAAGTCATAGTCAAGTGCTTGAATAAAAATCTTCATCCTAGCTTTCCAATAACTATAATTAGTTTCATTAAATAAAGGAGGTCGATTAGTGGATTGACCTTCTAAATAAGATGAGCTAGCTTGAGCTGCCATTTGGATCTTTAGCTCTTGATCGTTAGACCAAATTCAAATGAGCACTGGCTCTGATACCAATTGTTGGCCCAGATGGCAACCCAAGAGGGGGGGTGAATTGGGTTCTTAAAAAAATTAACCTTTTAAAACGATTGGCTTTGGAATACACAAGATTAAGTGCAGGATAAATATTAACCACAAACAAAGAGACAGAGAGAGAGAATCAAAACATGAAAAACATAAGGATTTTATAGTGGTTCGGTGTATCCAACACTACGTCCACTCCCAAGTACCACTTGGGTCCGCACTATAATCTACTAGATTACAGCGAGTTGTTTTATAAGCTTACAACTCAAAACTTGTTGTTTTCCATGGGATCACAACGAACCCAGCTGGTTTTCTGGGCTCACCAGCACAAAACCCAAACCCAAGCTAATCTAGCTTGACCCAAGGTATACTACCTCCACTAATTCAATCCCCCTGATTGAACTAGCAAAACAAATAGAATAGAGTTTACAATAACAAACAGCTCCTCAAATGAGCAAATATTTAATATAAATAAATAAGGTTAGAAAAGCCTGTTTGAAGCAGAGTTGATTTGAGCTTTTCTTCTTTTCTTCTTTCTCTTCTCCTTTGAGATGTTGAATCAGGCCTCAGCTCGGATTCTTCACAAAGATTGTAGATGAGAAGTTGGGAAAAATAGGGCTTTTGGCTCTCTTTTTCTTCTTTTGAAAAATTCTCCGATTTTGAACTTGAATGCCTTGGATTTCTCTTTGAGCTTTCTGGAGTGATGGATTTGAACTTTAACTCTTTCCTCTTGATTTCTTGCTCAAGACTTCTCAGATTTTTTCAATTTGTTTTCTCTCTATTTTTTTCATCTTTTCTTCAAACGGACGACTCCCCTTTTATAGATTCTTCTTTTATCCAAGATTAGGTAAAAAACTAGCCGTTATTTCTGCCCTTGGATTCCTCCTACACACAAGAAAAGTATCCGTTAGAGATTAGGTGAAAAATATTACCGTTGGAGGCTGTTCTGATACTTTGAAAATCGTTCCTGACAGGTTGGAGTCGGCTCCAACTTTTCAGGTGTCGGCTCCAAGTCGAGTATCCAAAACTAGAAAGTAAAAGTTCGTTGAGGAGTCGGCTCTGAAAAAGGTAAGTGTCGGCTCGTCGCATTCGGGAGTCGGCTCCAGAAAACTATAAGTGTCGGCTCTAGAGCGCCTTAAGCCGTTAGCTCTGTGCTGGTCTGCGTGGACCCCAATGGCACGCAAAAGCCAGTATACTACACAAGCAAGGTGCTCCACAATGCAGAGACCAGGTACTCAAAGATGGAGAAGATTATCTTCACGTTGATCGTGTCTGCCCAGCGTCTGCGGCCATACTTCCAAGCCCACCCGATTGCGGTGATCACAGACCAACCTCTGAAGACAGTTCTCGCTCGCCCGGATACTTCTGACCGACTGGCAAGGTGGGTGCTTAAGTTGGGGGAATTTGATCTATCTTTTCACCCCGGTCGGCCATGAAATCTTAAGTCTTGACAGATTTTTTGGTCGAATGCACTTGGGGAGAGGAGCAACCTGAAGAACCTTTTACAAACCCCCAGCCTCTTGGAACCAGTGATGATGAATGGATCCTTCATGTAGACAGGGCATCGAATTCTCAAGGGAGCGGAGCAGGCCTCATCTTGGCCAACTGGGATGGAGTTGTAACTGAGTGCACACTCTGCTTCCTCTTTCCAGCCACTAATAATCAAGCAGAATATGAAGCTCTGCTGTCCGGGATAAGATTAGCTCAAGAGCTTGGGGTGAAACGCCTTAGGGCGTTCACCGACTCCCAACTGGTTGCTGGCCAAATCGCAGGGGAATATGAAGCAAGGGATCCCATCATGTCCCGCTACTTAAGTATGGTGCAATCGCTAGCTTCTCCCTTGGCTTACTTTAGCGTCAGCTACATCCCTCGACAAGAGAATGCTAGAACCGATGCTTTATCCCATCTTGCCACCTCAGCTGATGGGATGCTGGGAAGAGCTTATGTAGAGCACTTAGAAGCCCCGAGTATTGATGCATCGAGAGAAACTCTACCAGTTGAGCAGGAGCCTTTCTGGATGGACGCATATGTCCGGTACTTTACCGAGGGCACCCTCCCAGAAAACCCTGCTGAAGCCAGGAAACTTAAAAGATGGGCCCCAGAATTTTTTATAATGGAGGGAAAGCTCTATCGGAGGTCGTTCTCATACCCAGTTCTCAGGTGTGTCGGTCCCACCAAAGCTAATTATATTCTGCAAGAGATACATGAAGGTATATATGGAAGCCATCTGGGGGGCAGAGCTCTTGCATACAAAGCCCTACGGCAGGGGTATTACTGGCTGACAATGAAGGAGGATGCATCCGAACTTGTTAAGAGGTGTGATAGCTGCCAGTGCCATGCCAACATTCAACATCAACCGGCGTCCCAGCTGACCCCCTGGCCGCACCTTGGCCCTTCGCACAGTGGGGCATGGACATCCTGGGACCGTTTCCTTCAGCCTTCGGACAACGCAAGTTCCTAGTGGTGGCAGTCGATCATTTCACCAAGTGGATTGAGGCGGAGGCTCTTGCTAAGATCATAGAGGGCAAAATAAGGACTTTCTTCTAGAAGTCTGTGGTGTGCCGGATCGGGCTACCGCACACCCTCGTTACTGACAATGGCCGATAGTTTGACATCGCGGCCTTCCGAGAATTCTGCGTTGGCCTGGGCATCCATCATTGATTTACCTCCGTGGGGCACCCCTAGACCAACGGCGCAGCCGAGGTGACCAATCGCATCATCCTCCAAGGGCTCAGGGATCGGCTAGATGGTTACAAAGGGCGCTGAGTGGAGGAACTCCCCAGTGTAATGTGGGCCTACCACACAACGCCGCAAGCCCCTACTGGGAAAACTCCTTTCAGCATGGTCTTTGGGACTGTTGGCCCAGATGGCAACCCAAGAGGGGGGGGGGGGGGGGGGGGTGAATTGGGTTCTTAAAAATTTAAGACTTTTTAACTTTAGTTGATTAGTTAGCAAGATGTGCAAGTGAGAGGCTAACTAAAGCAATACACAAGCAAATAAAAGAGAGATAGAGAGAGAAAATATAGCACGGCAAACACAAGATAATTTTATAGTGGTTCGGTGCAACCAACACCTACGTCCACTCCCAAGATTCACTTGGGTCCACACTATAATCTCTCTAGATTACAGCCGAGTTGTTTTCCAAGCTCACAACTCAAACTTGTTGTTTTCCGGGTGCACAACGAACCCAGCTGGTTTTACTCGGGCTTACCAGCACAAAACCCTACACGTTGTTTTTCACGGGCTCACAACTAACCCAACACAAGCACTCCGGCTTGCAACGAGGTATAAAACCTCCACTGATTCAATCCACTGATTGAATCAGCAAACAAAAATAAAGAGTTTAACATAGAAATGCTCCCCTTGAGCAAATATACAAATGAAGTATAAAAAAAAAGGTTAGAAAAGCCTGATAAGATTGCAGATGGTAGTGGCTTGGCTTTCTTCCTTCTTCTCTTTAACTCCTCTTGAAGTGTTGAATCAGGCCTCAGCAATTCTTGACCGTTGAAGACTTTGGAGTTGAGATGAAGCTTTTTCTCCTTTTTTGAAAAAATCCTTCGATTTGATCTTTGAAAGCTTTTGGATTTTCTTTTGACTCTTGTGGATTGATGATCTGGAGTAGACGAAACTTCCTCTTGGATTTCACTCCTTTTGAATCACTCTTTTTGAGCTAAAGATTTTTCCAATAAGCTCTGTTTTTCCCTCTTTTCAAAGATATTCTTTTCTCTCTTTTTGATTTTCTCTTTGTTTTGATTTGAAAAGAGCTCCTCTATTTATAGATTCTGCAAAAATATATCCGTTAGAGACAAGAAAAATAGCCGTTATTCAAAAATCTTACCGTTGGGGCTGATGTGTCATCGTTAAAAATCGCGCCCAGATTTCGCGGAGTCGACTCGAGCTTTGTGGGAGTCGGCTCGAGTCGATTACCAAAAATAGAAACATTTTAAATTAGGGGTCGACTCGCGAAAACAAAGTGTCGGCTCCTGAAAGTCGGGAGTCGACTCGAGGAAAATGGGGAGTCGACTCGAGAAGTGCTCAAAAAACATGGTTTCTGTTGTTTGAGCGGAGTCGGCTCGCACAGACAGGAGTCGGCTCGACAGAGTCAGGGGTCGACTCTTGAAAACCAAGGGTCGACTCGAGAAAATCAGAAATTCTGGGAGTCGACTCTGAAACTCAGTCGGCTCGGAACGTATCAAAAATCAGAAATTTTCTGATTGACTTTAAATTCGTCCCAGATAATTTTAAATATATTTGACTTGAATACATTAAATATGACATTAAGCATGAATTCAAGACATGTTTCAAGAATTCATTGATTGAAAATATGTGTAAAAATTCCTTTTTGAATCTTTAAATATAGAGCTTGAAACTTCTTTTTCAATAGATTCAAAACTCATTAAATTTAACCATTGAGAATTCTTTCAATTTAATTTTTGATAAATAAACTCATTGTTTTCTTTAAAATACTCATGGCTTTTGGAAATCATCAAAATCAATAAAGTTGGGGCAATTATGTTTCATAATTTCTCAACAATCTCCCCCTTTTTGATGATGACAAAAACATTGAGTATATGCATTATAAAATTGATTTGTGATTCCAAAATCAACTTTTGTGTTCATGGAAAGGCTCCCCCTCAATGAGGTAGCTCCCCCTATGAACCTTAATTTTATAATTCATTCAATTAAATTAAGCCATGAAATTCAATTTATCTCTTCCCCTTATACTCACATACGATTAAATATAAAATCTCTCCCCCTTTTTTGTAATCAACAAAAAGGTTGAGATCATCAACATCATTGATTAAATTCATCAAATTCAAATATCATATTAAAGCAAGATACAATCCAAACTCAAAGACAAAAATTAAACTAAAGATTTTTAAAATTCACTTGAGATCAACAGGATTTTGGATCCATCATATCCTTAAGTCTTTCAAATATATTCTTAAGCTCACACTTTTGAAAGTAATCAATCTTGAAATATGTCTTCTTTAATTCATAAACTTCTCTCAATTTTTCATCTTTTTTGATTATCAGATTCAAAAAGAAGTTGCATAACTGTCATCTGAAAAGCTACAGAAGAAGATGAAGTCTGAAGGAGGCAAGGAGAGGAGAACAGAAGGTCTCTCAGAATGTCTCAACTCTGTCCTCAGCTCTAACTCTTCTTTTTTTTCCAATTCCATTCTTTTTGAAACCCATCGATGAATAGTGGCCAAGAATAAAGTCAGTATGTCTTAAATTCTTTTGGCTCACTATCACTAAACAATCCTTGGCTTCTGAATAATAAAATCATGCCATAGGGAAGACTGATTTCCTTTTCCCCACAATCTGCTATGTACCATAAATCATGAGGGTAAGATTGATGGCTTGCCTGAAACACAGCATCCATAACAAAATATCTCTCTCAGAAATAGTCAAATCTGCCGTCTTGGGAAAAGAATCCTGCTGCAGATATTGTGTAGCAATCTCAATCCAATGGCAGCTGATTAGCAAAACTTCTTCAAATCCCTCAAAATTTCTGTTCAATAATCTGTGAGGGCTGGAGATCTATCCTCTGGGCAAAGGTGGAGGTCCAGACAGGGTAATCCAATAATCTAGAAGAATGTGGCAGTGATGTTCAAACCAATCCTCTCACATTGCTACTAAGCCATGTCTCCTCTAGACAAATTTTAAAAACTCTTTAACTAAGCAGGGTAGTGGGACAGTCCAAGGAACATATTTTCTCAAATCCCATCTCTTCAACTGTCCCTACAAGAATCCCTCATTCTCAAACAATCAAAATCAACCTTCCTTCCTGTGTAATGACTCTACTGCAAGGATCTACCTGAGGAGTAGTGGAGCTGGAGCAGGAGATCAAGAGGAAGAATCCGGAGTCGGCTCGCGAACGGGTCGACGCACGGTCTTCTTCCTCTTCATCCCGGCGCTACTCTAGCTCCACGGGTTTTGGGTGCCATTGATCTGGAATGATTAAGGATTTTGGAAGATTTGGAAGGTTTGGAGGGTTTTGGAGGGTTTTGAGATTTGGAAGATTAGAATGAGTGGGTCGACTCGTGCCCTAATAAATTTGGGACCACGTCGAGTCGACTCGCGCAAAGTGAGTCGGCTCGAAGTCACAGAGCACGACACGATCTCGAGTCGACTCGCTCAGAGAAGGGGTCGACTCCTGAGTTTCAGCAGAAACTCGAGTCGACTCCGATACTCTCGAGTCGGCTCCGAGACCATTTCAGAGAAAAACAAAAATTTCTGAAATGAACCCGGATTTGATCTTTGAGTATGATTAAAAATCATGGATTTTGAGAGATCAAATTGATATGAGTTCTAGATAAAATTTCCTTAAGATTTTGAGAATTGAAAGAATCTAGATATATTTCCTTAGAGGTTTCAAAATTTATTCAAAAGGATTACAAATTCCTAACTCTCCTCTAAGATAACAAAATCTTTCTTCATTAAAGGTTTTGTAAAGATGTCAGCTAATTGTTCTTCAGTGTTTACATAATCTAAACAAATTTCATCATTAGCTACATGTTCCCTTATAAAATGATATCTAATTTCTATGTGTTTTGTCCTTGAGTGTTGAATTGGATTTTTAGTTAAATTGATTGCGCTAGTGTTATCACATCTTATGGGTGTTTTATCAAGTGTGATACCATAGTCTTCAAGTTGTCGCTTAATCCATAGGATTTGCGCACAGCAACTTCCAGCTGCTACATATTCAGCTTCAGTAGTTGATAATGCAACTGAATTTTGCTTTTTGCTAAACCATGTGATTAAGTTACTTCCTAAGAAATGGCATGCACCACTTGTGCTTTTTCTATCTAATTTACATCCAGCATAATCAGAATCTGAATATGCAATTAGGTTTAATGTGGAGTCTCTAGAATACCATAAACCTACATTTTTGTTCCATTTAGATATCTTAAAATTCTTTTAACAGCTATTAAATGTGATTCTTTAGGTTCAGATTGAAATCTAGCACATAAACATACTGAAAACATAATATCTGGTCTACTTGCTGTTAAATAAAGAAGGGATCCGATAATACCTCGATAATACTTTTGATCAACCTTTTTACCTTCTTCATCTTTGTCCAGCTTGCATGAAGGACTCATTGGAGTTCCGAGGGGTTTCATTGTTTCCATACCAAACTTTTTGAGTAGTTCTCTTGTGTATTTGGTTTGGTTGATAAAGATTCCCTCCTTGCATTGTTTGATCTGGAGTCCAAGGAAGAAGTTGAGTTCTCCCATCATGCTCATCTCGAATTCTCCCTGCATCAACTTTGCAAATTCTTGACAAAGAGAATCGTTAGTAGCACCAAAAATAATGTCATCTACGTATATTTGTACTACAAGTAAATCTTTACTTTTTCTTTTCAAAAACAAGTTTTATCAATTTCCTCTTGTAAAATCATTTTCTATTAAGAATTTACTTAACCTATCATACCAAGCTCTAGGTGCTTGTTTCAAACCATATAAAGCTTTGTGCAATTTAAAAACGTGATTTGAAAATTCGTGATCTTCAAAACCTGGTGGTTGTTCTACATAAACTTCTTCATTTATAAATCCATTTAAAAATGCGCTTTTTACATCCATTTGAAATAAGTTAAAATTCATATGACATGCAAATGCAAGTAATAGCTAATGGCTTCTAATCTAGCTACAGGTGCAAAGGTTTCATCAAAATCAATACCTTCCTCTTGATTATATCCTTTAGCAACCAATCTAGCTTTGTTTCTAATTACTATGCCATTTTCATCTAGTTTATTTCTAAAAACCCATTTTGATCCTATTACTGAATGATTTTTAGGTCTTTCAACTAAAGTCCAAACATTATTTCTAGTAAATTGATTTAGTTCTTCTTGCATTGCTAACATCCAATTATTATCTTTTTCAGCTTCTTCTATAGTTTTAGGTTCAATTTGTGATACAAATGCAAGATGATTACTAATATTTCTCATGTATGATCTAGTTCTTATTCCTTGAGATGGATCACCTATAATCAATTCCTTAGGATGACTATGAGCATATCTCCAGTCTCTTGGAAGATCTATATCATTATGATCAATATTGACATCATCGTCCTTATGTGAATCATCATCTTTAGCTTCTTGTTCATGATCAGAAGATACTTCAATATTAAGTTTTTCAAGATCTTTTTCAATTATGTTTGTATCTTCCTCATCATCAATCTTTTCAGATCCAGTTGCTAAAGATTCATCAAAAACTACATGAATGGATTCTTCAACTACTAAGGTTTTCTTGTTAAAGATTCTATATGCCTTACTAGTTGTTGAATAACCTAGAAAAATTCCTTCATCAGATTTAGCATCAAATTTTCCTAAGTTGTTTTTACCATTATTATGAATGAAACATTTACATCCAAATGCATGAAAGTATTTTATATTTGGTTTTCTTTCATTCCATAATTCATAAGGTGTTTTCTTTAATATTGGTCTTATTAAAGCTCTATTTAAGATGTAACATGCTGTGTTAATTGCTTCCGCCCAAAAATACTTTGGTAAGTTGCTTTCGCATAGCATGGTACGGGCCATGTCTTCTAAGGTCCTATTTTTTCTTTCAACTACACCGTTTTGTTGTGGAGTCCTAGGGGCTGAAAAATTATGATTAATTCCATTTTCAGTGCAAAAACTTTCAAATAAGTGATTTTCAAATTCTGTTCCATGATCACTTCTTAGAGATACTATAGTAGTGTTTTTCTCATTTGTGACTTTCTTGAAGAATTTCAGGAATATCGAGAAAGTCTCATCTTTGTGAGCTAAAAACATTACCCAAGTATATCTAGAATAATCATCTACAATCACTAGACCATATTTCTTTCCTCCTAGACTTGTGGTTCTAGTTGGTCCGAAAAGGTCCATGTGAAGTAGCTCTAGCCCTAGAAGTTGAAACAATTTTTAGATTTGAAAGAACTTCTAGTTTGTTTTCCAAATTGACATGCATCACATATTTTATTATTTTCAAAATCTAATTTAGGTAAACCTTTAACTAAATCCATTTTAATTAGTTTTGAAATAAGGTGTGTGCTTGCATGACCTAATCTACGATGCCACAACCAACTAATATCATTTATGTTAGCATTGTCAGCAATTAGGCAATGACTACTCAGATAATTTTCTAAGTCAACTAAGTAACATTGCCATGTCTATAACCAGTAAAAACAATGCTATCATCAATAGAATTAGTTACAGTGCAAATAGAAGATTTAAATGAAACATTAAAGTTTTATCACATAATTGGCTTATACTAATTAGATTATGCTTCAAACCATCAACATAAAGTACATTATCAATAAATATAGATGGAGTTATGCGAACTTTACCAAGGCCCATAATTTGACCTTTACCGTTATCGCCAAACGTCACAACTCCACCTTTCTTTTCTTCTAGGGTGATGAATTCCTCTTTGTCACCCGTCATATGTCTTGAGCAGCCACTATCAAGGTACCACTTTTTCTTTGATCTTTTGGCTACAAGACATTCCTGCAATATAATCAAACTTTATGTTTAGGTACCCAAGCTTTCTTGGGTCCTTCATGGTTAGTAGCAACAAAAATTGTTCCTTTCGGAACCCATATTTTCTTTGCTTTAACATTTAACTTGTTGTTATTATTTAATGTTTTGCATTCAAATGATTTATGACCTTTTTCATTGCATTTAAAACAAGTTATATTACTTTGGTTGGCTTTTACAAAAATATTCTTTAAAATTTTTGTTTCCTTAATGTGTTATACCTAAACCAGCTTTGTCAAAAACAGCTTTTTGACTATCTAAAATCATGTTTAGTTTAGTTGAACTTAAGGTGAATTTCTCAACAATGTCTTTATATTTTTAACATCTTTCTTAAGAATCATTTCTTTAACTTGCTGTTCTTTTTCTAAAGCTAAAGTTTCTAATTGATCTTTTAAATCTTTTGTTGAGTTTTTAGTTTCAGATTTTAACAAATCTATTTCTTGATTAATTATCTCTTTCTTTCTAAGTTCTTCTTTTTCATTAGTTAAGTTCTTAACTTCTAAAGCTAATTCATTTTTACTTTTAGCTAAACTAATTTTCATTTTTCAAAAACTTATACTTCTTTTTCAAAGATTTAAAATCAATCATAAGTTCATTGAAAGCCTCAAACATTTCATCAAATGTAAATTCATCATTTGAGTTTTCGAACTTACCTCATTGTCGTTGTCGTCGTTGTTGGCCATGAAGCAGATATTGGCAACTTCTTTTGTTCTTCTTCTTCGACGAGGAAGATTCATCAGACCATGTTGCCATGTATGCTTTCTTCTTTTTCTTGTAGGCCTTTTTCAGCAAAGGACAATCATATCTAAAGTGCCCTGGCTTTTTACACTCATAACATACTAAGGGCTCTTTCTCTTTTCTTTCTCCTTGTCCTTTTTCTTATCTTTTTCTCCTTCAATTTGCTCCAAATTTCTTTTTATGGAAGGGCCTTTTTCTCATAAACTTTCTGAATTTTTTGGCCAAGAGAGCAGTTTCATCATCATCTTTCACTGCTGCTCTCTTCCATTTCTGCAGTTTTGAGGGCAATGTTTTTCTTCTTTTTGTTTCCTCCTCATGCTGCTTCATTGTCAGCTCGTGGGTCATTAGGGATCCTAGAAGCTCCTCTAAAGGTAATGCATTGAGGTCCTTTGGCTTCTTGGATGCAGTGACTTTGCTTCCCACGATCTTGGTAGTGACCTAAGAATTTTGCGAACAAGCTCAGCATTAGTATAAACTTTTCCAAGACTTTTAAACCATTCACAATATCAGTGAATCTAGTGAACATGCATGTGATGGTTTCAGTTTGTTCCATTGTAAACAATTCATATTTATGAACCAAAATATTTATCTTTGATTCTTTTACTTGGTTTGTTCCTTCATGTGTTATTTCCAACCTATCCCAAATTTCTTTTGCGGAATTACATGTTGAGATTCGGTTGAATTCATTAGAGTCTAAGGAACAATATAAAATGTTAATGGCTTTAGCATTTAATTGTGCCATTCTCCTATCATTATCATTCCAATCCCTTTCGGGCTTAGGAACAATAGTGCCATCAATAAGTGTGTGGGTGTACTAGGTCCATTTATTATTACTCCCCACAATTCATAGTCAGAAGCTTGAATGAATATTCTCATTCTAGCTTTCCAATATGAATAGTTGGTTCCATTAAATAAAGGAGGTCTATTCGTAGAATGACCTTCAGCAAAACATGAACCACTTTGTGTTGCCATAAGGATCTTTAGCCCTTGATCGTGAGATCAAATTCTAAATGAGCACTTGCTCTGATACCAATTGTTGGCCCAGATGGCAACCCAAGAGGGGGGGGGTGAATTGGGTTCTTAAAAATTTAAGACTTTTTAACTTTAGTTGATTAGTTAGCAAGATGTGCAAGTGAGAGGCTAACTAAAGCAATACACAAGCAAATAATAAAGAGAGATAGAGAGAGAAAATAGCACGGCAAACACAAGATAATTTTATAGTGGTTCGGTGCAACCAACACCTACGTCCACTCCCAAGATTCACTTGGGTCCACACTATAATCTCTTAGATTACAGCCGAGTTGTTTTCCAAGCTCACAACTCAAACTTGTTGTTTTCCGGGCACAACGAACCCAGCCGGTTTTACTCGGGCTTACCAGCACAAAACCCTACACGTTGTTTTTTCACGGGCTCACAACTAACCCAACACAAGCACTCCGGCTTGCAACGAGGTATAATAACCTCCACTGATTCAATCCACTGATTGAATCAGCAAACAAAAATAACAGAGTTTAAACAAGAAATGCTCCCCTTGAGCAAATATACAAATAAGTATAAAAGGTTAGAAAAGCCTGATAAGATTGCAGATGGTTGTGGCTTTGGCTTTCTTCCTTCTCCTCTTTAACTCCTCTTGAAGTGTTGAATCAGGCCTCAGCAAGATTCTTGACCGTTTGAAAACTTTGGAGTTGAGATGAAGCTTTTTCTCCTTTTGTTGAATGTTGAAAATCCTTCGATTTGATCTTTGAAAAGCTTTTGGATTTTCTTTGACTCTTGTGGATTGATGATCTGGAGCAGACGAAACTTCCTCTTTGATTTCACTCCTTTTGAATCACTCTATTTTGAGCTAAAGATTTTTCCAATAAGCTCTGTTTTTCCCTCTTTTTGAAAGATATTCTTTTCTCTCTTTTTGATTTTCTCTTTTTTGATTTGAAAAGAGCTCCTCTATTTATAGATTCTGCAAAAATATATCCGTTAGAGACAAAGAAAAATAGCCGTTATTTGAAAATCTTACCGTTGGAGTGTGTCATCGTGAAAAATCGCGCCAGATTTGCTGGAGTCGACTCGAGCTTTGTGGGAGTCGGCTCGAAGTCGATTACTAAAAATAGAAACATTTTAAAATTAGAGGGTCGACTCGCGAAAAACCAAAGTGTCGGCTCCCGAAAGTCGGGGTCGACTCGAGGAAAATGGGAGTCGACTCGAGAAGTGCTCAAAAAAATGGTTTCTGTTGTTTGAGCGGAGTCGACTCGCACAGTCAGGAGTCGGCTCGCACAGAGTCAGGGGTCGACTCTTGAAATCCAAGGGTCGACTCGAGAAAATCAGAAATTTCTGTACTTACAGGAGTCGACTCTGAAACTCTAGAGTCGGCTCCGGAACGTATCAAAAATCAGAATTTTTCTGATTGACTTTAAATTCGTCCCAGAATAATTTTAAATGATTTGACTTGAATACAATAAATATGACATTAAGCATGAATTCAAGACATGTTTCAAGAAATCATTGAATAAATATATGTGTAAAAATTCCTTTTTGAAATCTTTAAATATAGAGCTTGAAACTTCTTTTTCAAATTGATTCAAAACTCAGTAAATTTAACCATTGAGAGTCCATTGCTTTCATTTGAATTTTTGATAAATAAACTCATTGTTTCTTTAAAATACATGGCTTTTGGAAATCATCAAAATCAATAAAGTTGGGGTAAATACAATCTCCCATATTTCTCAACAGGGACCGAAGCGGTCATTCCAGTGGCGATAGGAGTTCCCAGTCTCCGGACAGAATTATACCATGAAAAAAGCAACTCAAACCAACTGCGAGCCGATCTAGATTTGGTGGAAGAATTACGAGACCAAGCACAGCTTCGCATGGCGGCTTTCCGTCAGCGAGCGGCCAAATACTATAATGCTCGAGTACGATCCAAGATGTTCCGCTCCGAAGATCTCATTTTGCGAAGAGCTGAAGTATCAAAGCCAACAGAGGGGGGCAAGCTGGCACCGAAATGGGAAGGACCACACCGTGTCAAGGAGGTACTTCACCATGGGGCATACAAAGTTGAAGAGCTAGACGGGAAACCACTTCCTCGCACCTGGAATGCCGACAATTTATGCCGGTATTATCAGTAAGGTGCTATCTTCATTAATTTGAATCTACCTGATAGATTGATGTTCGAAATGTTAGCATTATTTTTGAGTGAGTATGCTCGCCAACAAAGATCGGCTTCGCATCAGCACCAAAGACTGGCTCCGCGTCGCACCAAAGACCGACCCCGCGTCAACACTAAAGACCGGCCCCACGTCGGTACCAAAGACTGGCTCTGCGTTGGCCCCAAAGACCGGCTCCGCATTGGCACCAAAAACCAGCTCCGCTTCGGTACCAAAGACCGGCCCCACGTCGGCACTAAAGATCGGCTCCGCGTCGGCACTAAAGACCGGCCCCGCGTCGGTACCAAAGACCGGCTCCGCATCGGCACCAAAGACCGGCTCCGCATCGGCACCAAAGACCGGCTCCGTGTCGGCACCAAAGATCGGCTCCGTGTCGGCACCAAAGATCGGCTCCGTCGGCACCAAAGACTGGCCCCGCATCGGCACCAAAGACCGGCCCCGCGTCGGCCCCAAAGACCGGCTCCGCGTCGGCCCCAAAGACCGGCTCCGCATCTAAAGACCGGCCCCGTGTCAGCACCAAAGACCGGCCCCGCGTCGGCACCAAAGACCAGCTCCGCGTCGGCACTAAAGACCGGCCCCGCATCGGCACTAAAGACCGGCTCCGCATCGGTACCAAAGACCGGCTCCGCGTCGGCACTAAAGATCGGCCCCACGTCGGTACCAAAGACCAGCTCCGCGTCGGCACCAAAGACCGGCTCCGCATCGGCACTAAAGACCGGCCCTACGTCGGCACTAAAGACCGGCTCCGCGTCGGCGCTAAAGACCGGCACTCCACATCGGCACTAAAAACTAGCTCCGTGTCGGCAATTAAGACTGGCGCCCCGCGTCGGCACCAAAGACCGGCTCCCTGCATTGGTAATTAGGGACAACGTTTTGGCACACAATCCCATTTCGTGCGACATATCTAATGAGGCAGTAAGCGTTCCATGGCTTCATGCCTGCACGAGCAGGGTCTTGTACTACCTACTGTTCTCGACAATCGTCTCTACGACCGAAATTGGTCCCACATCAGTTTTCTAATCGGAGGAGTCATGTTTTTCAGCCATTGGTTGGTGATTCGCGATAACTCACATAGCTAAAGCTGATTATGACCAAAGGCACGCGATGAGGGTTAAAATATTCATTGATGGATAAAAGTTTACAAAATTGCCGATCTGAGTCGGGCTTGGAGCAATATAAAAAAAAACTAAAAAACTACTAAGGGTCACTTGAGGCCGGGTCATCGTCTTCAGGGACGTCATCTGGCTTCAGCCCTTCAATATCCTCGAGGTCGTAGAGTTCTTGGATTTTTTCCTTGCAGTCTTGGAAACGGTATCGTAAGCAAACACCGTCGATTCGGCTAGGTCCTTATCAAAGGCTTTAGACTTCCTGAAATCCTCTATGGCCTCTGTAGCTTTTTTCTCCGCCTCGAGGGCTTTCCGTTCGGACTCGACGGCCTCCCTCTTGGCCTCAGTCACCGCCACCTCCAAGTCGGCAATCTTGGCGTCGGACTGGCGGGCGACCTCTTTGACTGCGTCTATTTCAATAGAGGCGGAATCCAATCGAGTCTTTAAAATGCACATCTCTGATTCCACCACCTCCAGCCTCTCCTCGGCTATCCTTTGCTTCTCCTCGGCCGCCTGAGCGTTATCCAGCTCATTGGCTGCACGATGCTGGGCAACTTCCAGCGTGTACTCTGCCTTCTCAGCTCTCAGCCGGATGGCTTCGACTTCGCCCTTTAAGGTGGCCCGAGTATCCTCCAAGGCCATCTCTGCCTTTTCTGCCTTGGCCTGGAGTGACAGCATCTCCTCTCGCGATTGGTCGAGAGCAGCATCACTCAGGGTCCAAAGTTTCCTCATGGCGATCAGAGAGTTCAGTGCCTGGGCGAAATGTCAATGTTAAAAAGCAAAATAAAACAAATAAAACAAAGAGGAAAATGATAATCGGGCAAAGGCTCACCCAAAGATGTGCCACAGACGCCTCGCGGAAGAAGGTGGCTCTCCCTTGATGCCGGAGAAACTCCTGCACCTCTACCACAGATGCTTCATCTAAGGCCCGCTCGGCCCAGTGGCTGTGGTTCGCCAATAGTGATTGGAAGGAAGGGTCGACGCCCCTCCTTTCCCTTGGCACGGGGGCCGCGGAGGAGGATTCGCCTCCGACTTTGCTGCCTTCGGCCCCTTGGCTGGTGGAGGCGCTTCGGTTGTTGCCCCTACGGGGGGCAGGATAGCTGCGGGAGTTGGCCCTATTGTTGCGAGGACCTGCTCCGTCTCCACGGCTTCGGGCGGGGGTGACGGCGCTTTTGCGACTTGCTCTGGAGAAGGATCAAGCAGGATGATAGGAGGAGCTGGAACTGAAGGTGATCTTCTTTCTCCTATTTGGCTCCGCCTGACTTCCTCACCAGCCTCGGCCCTTACCGTGTCTTTCTTGGCGGGCTCGTTGGCTTGGGCTCTGGCTGCCTCGCACACGTGCGAGGGATCCACAACTTTGGCCCTTTTAGCATTTGCCTCACCAGCGTCGGCCCTTCCAGTGTCGGCCTTCTTCAAAACCTTAGCACGCAGGGGCTTCACAACTCTAGCCCCTCCAGTGTCGGCCCTCCCCGTGTCAGCCCTCCTTGGGATTTTGGTAACGGCCCTCCTCTCAGTAAGGGACTCATTCCCCGTTGCCTTCCTCTTCTTAGTGGCCTCCTGCCTAAGCTTGCGAAGCGATGGCGTCATCCCTATAAAGGCGGGAGATGAATAAATAAATTTAAAAAAAGGAAGAAAAAGAAAAGAAAAGAAGGAAAAAGGTGGGTAATCAAGTGCTCACCACCAGAAGGGATTAGGCCGGCGAGACGAAGGTTTTCATCAACCAAAGCTTATTACATCGAGGGACATCGGTAGTCAGAAGCTGCCCAAATGCCATTCGATCTCTTGGAAGGATAGAAGAATCCCTATTGGCATCAATGTTGGGTGTCCCCCAGCTTCCGCGCACCCCATCGATATCAGCAAAAAAGAACTTATCCTTCCATCCTTTAACGGAGGTGGGAAGGTACAACTTAAGGATCCTATTAGACCTAGGGGAAGGACCACCAACCTGATTGCTTGCGGAGGGTATAAAAACTGCGGAATAAGGAGATGTTGGCCTCTATGCCTTGCAGGTGATAGAGAACCAGAAAGCCGACGATGGTTGGATCGAGTTAGGAACTAATTGGGAAGGTGTTAGAGAATATCGGTCCAGAAGATTGAGGATGAAAGGGTGAATGGGTAGTCGAAGTCCGGCCTTAAAGAAGGCTCTGTACAAGGAACTCTTCTGGGACGAGAAGAGGTTACCCTGTCATCAGGAGCAGGGTAGAACAGACGAAGGTTTGGCGGAAAGCTATACCTAGCTTTCAGATTTACTATGTCTTGAGCAGACATAGTGGAAGCAGTCCCTTCGGGGGACTCCTTGACGGCACTGGAAGGACCAGCAGCCGTCGGACAGCTCCGGGCAAAAGTCTGCCCGCCGGTCAGATGACTCCCGGCTACGGGCGTCTGACCGGCCGCCATTCCGGCAAGGAATGATTGGAGGAGGGGTAGACCATTGGCTTGGTAAGGAAGTGGAAGTTTGAGAAGGAGTGGGGGAACGCCCCCCGGAATCGAAATAGAGCAAGAAGGCGAGGAAGCCATGGAGACTAACCTGGAATACTTGAGCTATGATCGAAGGAGCACGAGGAGAGAACAAACACGGGAGGCGAACGGACGCTTGCAGACTCGAGAGGAAGCAGTAGCGTAAGAGAAGGAAAGATGGGAGGATAAGGACGATTTTTCCTCTTATAGCCCCATTTCAAATCATCCCATGGCCGTCCATTCTGGTCATGTGTCCACCTTCAAATGGAAGGCGCTTCGGCGGCCTACCAGCGCGAAAAACACGAAAAGCTCCACCAATAGAGAGATGGCGGTGGCCTTACCACAATGATGATCGCCTTTTACGACTCACTGCTCGAGGAAAATCCTTTCCAATCCCAACAGCCCGGACGGACGAAATGATGGCACGAAAATCGGCCGCCCAGAGGTTATTAATATCCCTTTCGCTGGTGATTGTGCGCTCACTCATCTCAGGGGCGGGGGGGCATCTGATATGGATGATCGTCTCCTCTGGGTAGTATTATCTTTTGCACGATTTTAAAAATAATGATGTGATAGCAAAACCCAGAAATAGAATTTTGGCTCTGGCCTCCAGCGACGGCCTCCAGCTCTGGCCTTTGGCTCCGGCCTTCAGCGACAGCCTTTGGCTCCGACCTCCAGCGACGGCCTCCAGCTCCGACCTTTGGCTCCGACCTCCAGAGACGGCCTTTGGCTTCGACCTCCAGCGACGGCCTTTAGCTCCGGCCTCCGGCTCTGGCCTCCAGCGATGGCCTCCAGCAACGGTTTCGGTCCTAACTTGGTGCCTTTCTCGCATGCACAATGACCCGCCTCAGGCAACAGATCCTAAGATTCTAGGTCTATTGCCGTGTACCTCGCTCACTGAAATCACGAGCAAGTGCTAGCATGCTTGGTAGTTACCGCTACAAGCAGCCCTCATCCAGCAACGGCTTGACCACTCGCCGTTCAAAGAAACTTATCCCAACGAGGAAGATTCGACGGTACAACGGAACGAGGTAAATGGGACCCCCCAGACAGGTATAAAAGGAGGACCCGAGCTCAATGCAAGGGGATCTCTTTCTCTCTCCCTATCTATCGCTCTCTATCTCTCAACTCATATCTCACTACTACAGAACTGAGCGACAAGTTTACTAACTTGAGCATCGAAGGGTCATCGCCGAACACCGGCCGGAGCTTTCTTGCAGGGTTCCGAAGAAGGGAGATGATCCTTCCATTCCACTTGGAAGCCATGACAAATCTCAGCATGCCCGTCGCTCAACACGGTTGATTTGTCCGCATCAAACCTCGCTAGCACTCGGTGCCTATCTGCACCGTGCTATGTGCATGCTTGGTGCCCTGCATGCGTGTTTATGCGCACACTCATGCTGGCCAACCTCGATGGCCACTTGCGCATGCTCGTCAAGCAAGCTTGCGTGCCTCTTATGGCATGCCCCGTTTGTGCACCTGATCGTGCCTGTGCATGCTCCTACTGCCCATCGTATTGCTGCGCCATGACATATATGCATCGCATATCAATTGCTAGAATTGATGCATGCAAGTTGTACCGTATCTGATGCACAAAGACTTTTTATATAGGGTAACATCCACATTTTAAAATCATAACCCCTTCCCATGTGGTTTAAAAGGGTAAGGTAGGTCGCGTAAAACTGTCCCAGTTCCATGGGCTATTTGATAATTTTAGGAATCCCAATTCCATTTTTGAGCCATTTATATACGAGGGCGACCCTAGAGGGGGGAAGGGTAACGAGAAAGATGAACGCGGACCCGAAACCTGCGAACGGAGGAGACCGTATAGGAAAACCCTAGGGTTTGGAGAGCGCGATAAGATGAACCATGGCGACATCGGGCGATCCGAAGGCGGTGGTGGAGATCTGGGGGACGCTGGAGGAGCTCCTCCTTGCGTGCGCCGTCAGCCGGCACGGGACACAGAGCTGGGATACGGTGGCCATGGAGGTCCGAACTCGAAGCCCCTCTGCCCACCACCTCTTCCTCACGCCGGATGGGTGTAGGGAGCGGTACCGCGATCTCCAGCGCCACTACACGGCCGCCGACGGCGAGATCGGCGGCGGACCGGGGTTGGAGATCCCCTGGCTCGAGGAGCTGCGGAGGCTCCGCGTCGCCGAACTCCGTCGCGAGGTCCAGCGCTGCGACGTTTCGATTGTGTAAAGAAATCTCTGTTTGTTTCAGTTATTTTTTAAAATATTATTTGGGTTATATTTTAGTGTCCGTAAGATGAGGATCCGATTGTTATGGTCTTTTCACGTTGAAGGTAATGAAAAAGATAAGTCTTTTTATTTGTAATATTGTTTAGGTCTTTAGAATTAAAGGTAAAAAGGCTACAAGAAGAGCGCGAATGGAGCCTTACAAAGGAGAACGGTGGTAACGGACTAGATCTGAAAGACGAAGAGGGGATAAAGGACGGCAAATCACCAGGATCTACGACGGGGAACATCCCCGGAGACCGGATCTCCGATGGAGATTCCGGCCGCTCGTGCAAGGAGTCCAACTCGACCGATCCGAAAAAGGAGGAGGAGAAACCAGGCGCGGGACTCGGGGAGCCGGAGGCGGCGCCCGGGGACGAAGACCGGGGAACCGATCTGGCCGCCAGCGGGGACGCGAAGTCCGCCGGAGAGGCGTCCTACAACGGGAGCTCCGACACGATAGCGAAGGCCACGGCCGAGGCAAACCCGGCGCGGCCGCCGGCTCCAGGTGACTTTGGCGAGTCGGTGGCTGAGTCGAAGGGCGGCGAGGCGGAGGCGGAGGCGGAGGCGGAGGCGGAGGCGGAGGCGGAGGCGGAGGCGGAGGCGGAGGCGGAGGCGGAGGCGGAGGCGGAGGCGGAGGCGGAAAGGGAGGGCGTGAAGGAGACCAGCGACGTGCAGAGCTCGGCAACCCTGTCGAGGCGGCAGCTGCGGCGGCGCAGTTTGCGAAGGAAGGTGGTCTCTGGCTGTAGCAGCGGCGGAGATGAACCGGAGACCGACGCCATGTCCACTGGCGGCAAGCGGGTTGCTGCTGAATCCCAGCCGTTGATCAACTTCTTAGACTCCATTCGAGCGCACAAATACGGATCCTTTTTCGAGCGCCGGCTCGTAAGCCAGGTATGTCTAATTCCTCGCGCTTCCTTTCGCGATTAATCGGATATGCCTATCCAATGGAAAGGAGGTATTAAAAAAAAAAAAACCCCATATTTCACGTAGAATCCGATCTATAAGAAATTGTCTCAGCTTTTCCGAGGAAAATACAGATAAGGATATTATTAATAATTTTAAAAATATCGCGATATTTTATCGAACATGTCGTCGCCCTTGACCCAACGGATG
This sequence comes from Calamus simplicifolius, assembly GCA_900491605.1. NCBI lineage: Eukaryota > Viridiplantae > Streptophyta > Magnoliopsida > Arecales > Arecaceae > Calamus > Calamus simplicifolius. The sequence continues at coordinate 142,733 of UESW01001784.1, read as the reverse complement.
ACCGCCGGGTTACTTAACTGCACGACTCTTTACGTAATGTTTGATTTTATATTTCTCGTGAATTCTTCTCTTATGCGGATGATGAGCGGAAAAGCAGAGCCATTTACCGATCGGCCAATAGGAGTGCGCTAATTCGGGCTGGTTTGGCTCGTGCGCGGGCCTCTCGTGGGTGGTTGCATATCGCCGTTTCGCGATAAGATAGCACGGTGGTACAGCTCAAAATAACTTGCACCCACCAACGCCGGATGATCATTGCCTGACTCGACTTGCTGACGTGTGAAACATTTCCGCGCTTATTCTTGTAACATAATTTTTTAAATAGGTGCCCCGACTTCTCTCTAAACTTACGGCCGTCCTTATTTATTCTTGATAGTGTTTTTAAAAGGCGATAAATTTATTTCAGGAGAGCGTTAGATACCGGAGTATGATACGGCAACACGTGGACTTGGAGATGGTGCGGGCGAAGCTGGTAGGGAGAAGGGATGGGGAGGCGTACATTAGCGCGGGATTCTTCCGGGATCTGCTGTTGCTCTGCAACAACGCCATCGTTTTCTACCCAAAAAGGTCTCCCGAGTCAGTCGCAGCAGTCCATCTCCGCGGGCTCGTCAACAAGGAGATGGCCAGAACCATCCGGAAGCCGGCCCCAATGCCGAAAGCGGAGGATCCCAACCGTCCAGCACTGGTTTCTAAGCTTAAATCGGATCCTGCTCGTGCGAGCAAGCTGCTTGAGAAGCCGACCTCCTTGGTCCCCTTAAAAGCTTGCCGGAAACGAAGCTCCTTGTCTGTGAAGGCGGTGGCGGCGGGTTCGAAGGAGAATATCCAAGTTGATCGGAAGGAGCGGGAGTTGGAGGAGGGCGAAACCCGGCCAAGAAGAGGTCCGCAGCGTCCGGGTCAGGAGGTTTGAGGAGCAAGAAAACCCGTAAGAAATTTGGAGCATCAAAGACCTCCAATTCTATCTCTACTCCGAACGCTAAATCCTCCGCCGCGGAGAACTTGATGGAAGCGACGGCGAAATCAGTGAAAAAGAACGGAGGTGGCGAAGCCGTGTCAGCGTCAAAGAAAAAGGAGCCGGCGGACTTGCCGATTCGGATGAAGCGGAGCTCGCTGACGTCTAACGGGAAGCCGCGGAATGCGCTGAGGAGCAGCGCTTCCAAAGGCGGCGGCGGTCGTAAGGGGGCCGAGCAGCAGAAGAAGGGAGCGCGTGGGGAAGGCAGGAAGGACAGTGGTTCCCGTCAGTCTCCCGGCGCCGCGGCGATGAAGCGGGCGGCGGTGCATAGCGCCCCTGTGAAGAAAAACGTGGGGAGCCACCCAAGAGGCCTGCGGCTCCGCCTCCTTCTCGGGAGGGAAGGAAGCGAGGGAGGAAGTGATCAGTGGCAGAAGAGTAAATTTATGTCATACAGTGAAGGCTTAACTGTGACCGCAGCCATCTTTATTTTTGGGGTTTGCTGCAAGCCTTTCTAATATCCATGCAGAATGTTTTTTAAAATTTCTCTTGATCCTCCACCGCTGTAAATGGACAGTCCCCGATATTTTCCATTGCGGCTGTAAAAGTCATGGGGTAAGATAATGGTCAAAATTATTTAACAGTAAAAATTATTAAAATTTAATCATCCTAGTAAGAATGAGACGGTCCCAAAGTAGCTTCTAGACAGTCCCAATAAAAGCGGTCCCTAGATGGCTTCGAAGCGGCTCCTAAACGGTCCCAGCAAGAGCTATTCCTAGGTGGCCCCCTCCTAGGCGGCCCTCTGTGTATTGAAGTTTTTACATTGGTCTTGAGCCTTGAGTGGCTATGGTTTTGTCTTATCTTCAAAGCTCATTTCGACTTCTGAAGCAAGTTTCTATCTTGAACAAGGCCGAGCCCACCAACTATCCTTGATCTATATCAGTTCAAAAAGATAGAAATCGTTAGTTCCAGCATAAGCCCCGAAAGTCGTAACCCATCAGATAATATTAATGACTCTGACCAGATGAGGCTCCAAAAGTCGTAATCCATTAGATAGCATAAATAACCCTAATCAGATGAAGCCCCAAAGGTCATCATCTATCATGAAGCTATAAATCTCTAAATCATCAAGGTCCCAAAACGTCACCAAAAAGATTTAATGACTCATGCCAAATAAGCCTAGAAAGGTGATCGTCTGCCATGAAGTACCAATCACCAAAAAGAAGGGGGGACTTAATCCCACTAATTCTGACATTTTGTCCGTAAAAGTCATAACTCATCATAAGATTCAAATCTTATCAACCAAGCAACACGTACTTAAAGGGTCAATATGAATGGTAAGAAGGATTCTAAGCCAAGGTATGAACACTAGCAAATACTAAAAGAATTTTATCATCTTCCTCCTAAGGCTGATTTGGAGCTTCTTCAAGCTCACGGCTGTGATTTTGATCACTAACTTGAGCGTCGGAGGATTCCTACCGGAATATCCGATGTTCGGAACTTCTTGCAGATCGTGGTGCTAAGGCCAAGTTCATCCAACAAACTAATGATGCATCGACTGGCGTTCAAGGACTTCAGCTCAAGGTGATCGTGCATCATCAGATTGGCGCGTCACGAAGGGGGAGGACATGACCCTGAGGAAAGAATTACTCTGTGACCTTGAGTTTCAAGCTCGTCCTCTCTTAAGAAACGATGGATGCAATGCATGTTCCAAAAGTTTCTTCCAGTCTAACTGGGGGAAACCCCATCGTGCCAAGCCATCAGAGACCAACTTTCCTATTTCTTCATCACCACTGATCTCAATTACCCCACAAGAGCAATTGGCTAACCTCACTCAACAAGTCCAAGCTCTTATTGGGGTGGTCTATGAGTTATAGGAGTAATGACCGACGGTCGCTCAACAATCTGGACCTCCTATGCCGTCCCCAACTGCCACATCGGCTAGTCAGCAATCCACTTACATAAAACCCTCTTCGAAGGAGCATCGCCATCGTCAAACTCCATCCAGACATCATCATCGGGAAACCTCCAAGAGGTCTCAGTCTCCATCCGTCGCTCCAACAACCCCTCTTTCAAGCGACGATGGGGGAAGGAGCCTAGGGGCATATATTATCATCAGTATCATCATTCCCCCTTCTCATCATCTGAATCGATGAACGAGGATCTTAACAGCCGAATGGAGAGGCACTTAGAGGAGCAAGACCGACGTTTGGACTAGCTCAGCTAGAAGCTCAATAACCAATCAAGGGTGGACTACGATACTCGTCCCCCCCTCATTCGTCGGATTATGGAAGAACCTATACCTCATATATTTCGTATTTTTCAGTTGGATCCTTATGATGGTACTATAGATCCACCGTACCACTTAGAGAATTATAAATCTCTCATGCATGTCTAGGGAACGACTGATGCCCTTCTATGCATTGCTTTTTTCGTTACTCTTCGAAAAGCTACGCATGCCTGGTATTCTCATCTACTTTCGTGCAGCATCGACTCCTTCCGATAGCTGGAGAAAGCCTTTCTAGCGCAGTTTGATGCTTGTCAAAAGATCCCTCGGGTGGCTAACAGTCTATTTTCCGTTCAGCAGAAGAAAGGAGAATTATTGAAAGATTTCATAGCCCGATTTAAGATAGCAGCCCTCGAGGTGTATCATCTTGACGATGCTGTAGCCACCCTGGCTTTGAAGCGAGGACTTCGCCCCTCTTGCTTCACTTATTCATTAAACAAGAAGCCTCCTGGTTCCTAAATATATTCGTGCCGATGAAGCTGACTTCACTCGGAGGAATGCTGAGAGGGGGGCTAGTAAGAAACTGGGTCATGAAGAGCCAACCAGGCCTCCTCTTAAGAAGTCTGATCCTTCACGCCGACCAGATAACCGGCGCTGGAACTTAGTCCCTAAAGAAGAAAGTTTTACACCTCTCCTCGCCCCTAGATCTCATATTCTTATGGAGATTGAGAGTGAACCTTATCTCCAGCATCCTCCGTCATTAAGACCCAATGCCACTCGCGATAGGAGTCGCTATTGCCGCTTCCATAGAGATTACGACCATGACACTGAAGAATACCATAACCTGAAGCGTGCTATTAAAGAACTCATTCAAAGGGGTTATCTGAAAAAGTTCGTCCAAACGGAAGGACCTTCGGCCATTCCAGCGCTAATGGGGCCCCCACTTGTTCAAGCCGACATTGACAATACTCCAACGGAGCGAACGGTGGATATGCTCTCATGAGCGGCTTTAGCGTAATCGTCTCCATGACGATCACTAAGCATCCTGTAAAAAGAATACTTGTAGATAGTGGAAGTTCAGCTGACATACTTACTTATGATGCTTTTGTTCGGATGGATTTATCTCCCGACTCCTTGCGACCGGTGACCACACCTCTAGTTGGCTTCATAGGAAGACTCAGTAAGGGTCGAGAGTGAATTCACCTTGCCAGTCACGGCAGGATCGTCGCCATATCAAAGCATGGTCCTAATGAGGTTCCTAGTGGCCCAAGTGCCTCTGGCATATAATGCCATACTCGGTTGACCTAGTCTAAACCTTTTGGACATGGTGATATCCACTAGATGCCTGCTCATGAGGTTTCCTACCAGTGAAGGTATCGACAAGATGCGCGGGGAGCCAAATCCTGTGCAGTTATGTTACCATATGGCATCCAGCCCTCAGAAAGTGATGACTCCGCCGACTTTGATGCTGTTTGACCCCAGCGAATCTGAAAGAAGGGGAGAGTCAACTGAGCACTTACTATCCTATCCGTTGGGAGATGATCCTGTGAAGATTGTGCAGATCGAAGAGCTTCTCCCCCTAGAGATGAAGAATCAGCTCCTTACTTTCTTGCGAGCGAACTCAGATGTCTTTGCATAATTAGCATCAGATATGCCAGGCATCCCTCTAGAGGTAATTACTCACCAGCTCCATATTGATCCAAAGTCTCGACCCGTTCGCTAGAAGAAGAGAAGTTTTGCCCCTGAGTAACAGAGCCATAGATGAGGAGATTGACAAACTGCTTGCTATCGGCCGCATCCGAGAAGCTCAATACCCGAATTGTCTAGCCAATGTGGTCATGGTCCGAAAGGTGAGTGAAAGCTAATAAATCTGCATCGACTTCACTGATCTTAATAAGGCATGCCCCAAGGATAGCTTTTCTTTGCCACAGATTGATCAATTGGTGGACTCTATCTCTGGCCATGAGCTTCTTAGTTTTATGGATGCCTTCTCTGGGTATAATCAAATAAGGATGGATCCGAAAGATAAAGAAAACACCTCTTTTATCACTGAGAAGGGCATCTGCTGCTATAAGGTGATGCCATTCGGATTGAAGAATGCAGGGACTACTTACCAAAGATTGATGAACAAGGTCTTTAAAGACCAGATTGGGTGCAATATGAAGGTATATATGGATGATATGTTGACTAAAAGCACCTACAATGCCAATCATGTCGCCAATTTAGAAGAGACATTCAATAACCTCCAGCGTCATCAGATGAAGCTCAATCCTCACAAATGTGCATTCGGTGTCATTGCCAAGAAATTTTTGGGTTTCCTAGTGATCTAGCAGAGGATTGAGGTCAACTCGGAGAAGATTCAAGCCATTCTTAATATGAGACAGCTAGTCAATAAGAGGAAAGTGCAATGGCTCATCGAAAGAATAGCTACTCTGAGCTGATTCTTATCTAAATCAGCCAAGAGGTGCTTGCCTTTCTTTAAAGCTCTGCGCAAGGCCGATGACTTCGAATGGACGAAGAGCTATCAGACATCCTTTGAGGAGCTGAAAGAGTTTTTGTCTATGCCGCCATTATTGTCGAAGCCTAAGGAAGGAGAAAAGCTCTTCCTCTATCTTGCTGCCTCTCCAGAGGCAGTAAGTTTTGTACTTGTGTGACTCGACTCTGATGGAACACAGAGGCCTGTTTATTACACTAGCAAGGTGCTCCATGATGCAGAAGTCAGGTACTTCAGAACTGAAAAAATTATCTTTGCTCTGATCATCTTTGCCTAGCATTTCAGATCGTAATTCCAAGCCCATCCAATTATGGTGCTCACGGACCAACCTTTTAGAGCTATCTTGGCTCGTCCTAACACCTTTGGTTGCTTGGATAAGTGGGCCGTGAAATTAGGAGAGCTCAATCTTTCATTTTAGTCATGCTCTGCCTTGAAGTCCTAGGTGTTGGCTGACTTTCTAGTGGAGTGTACGTACCTAGACAGAGGAGCAATCCGAAGATCTCTCTATGAAATGCCCAGACACTAGGGAGGACGCAGCGAGAGCCTAGATCCTTCTGTTGACAGCGCCTCTAATTCTCAAGGGAGCGGAGCTGGTCTCATTCTGAAAAATTCGGAGGGTATCGTATTAGAGTATGCCCTCCAATTCCTTTTTAAAGTCACAAATAATTAAGCCGAGTATGAAGCCTTATTTATCGAAATCAAGCTTTCCCTAGAGCATGGGGTGAGGCGTCTCAGGGCCTTCACTGATTCTCAACTCATCTTCAGACATATCACTGGAGAGTACAAGGCTCGAGACCCTATTATGTCTCAATATCTAAATAAGGTTAAGTCGCTGATCTCTTTATTGGCCTACTTCACCATTAGCTGTATTCCTAGAGGTGAGAATGCCATAGCCGATATTTTATCATGGCTAGCCACCTCGGTTGGCGACAGTTTGGGAAGAACATATGTCGAACACTTAAAAACTCTGAGCATCAATGCAGCGGAGAAGATCCTATCAGTCATGTTAGAGTCAACATGGATGGACGCTTATATTAAGTACCTTACTGATGGTACTCTCCTCGTGGACCCCATAGAGGCCAGGCTGCTTACGTGGAGGTCTTCCAAGGTTGTGTTGTTGAAGGGGCAGTTACACAGAAAGTCTTTCTCTTATCCTCTCCTCAAATATGTCGGTCCGACAGATGCTGATTATATCCTTAGAAAAATACATTAGGGCATATGTGAAAACCATCTGGGGAGCAGATCCCTGGTGCACAAAGCCCTTCGTCAGGGATATTACTGGCTTATTATGCAAAAAGATGCTGTGAAACTAGTCCAGAAGTGCGATGGTTGCCAGCGATATTCTAGTATTCAGTGATAGCCAGCTTCCCAATTGAACCCACTCTCTGCTCCATGGCCCATTGCCCAATGGGGAATGGACATCCTCAGACTGTTCTTTCTAGCTTCATGACAACAAAGATTTTTGCTTGTTGCTATCAACTATTTCACCAAATGGGTTGAGGTTGAGGTACTAGCCAAAATCACTGAGAGTAAGGTGAAGACATTTTCTGAAAATCTATCATCTGTCGATTTGGCCTACCCAACACCATCATCACTGATAATAATCGCTAGTTCGATAATGCTGCATTCAAGGGCTTCTGCACTGAACTAGGTATCTATCACCGATTCACTTCCGTTGGATATCCACAGACCAATGGAGAGAAGGAAGTCATGAATCAGACCATTCTTCAGAGACTTAGAATCCGTCTGAACGAGCTTAAAGGCAGATGGGCGAAAGAACTCCCAAGTGTGTTATGGGCATATCATACGACCCCTATAGTTTCCACATAAGAAACTCCTTTCAGCCTTGTCTTTGGATTTGAGGTGGTTATCCCGATGAAGGTTGGCCTTCCCAGTCCTCGAGTGGAATTGTATAAAGAAGAAGACAACTCTGAACGGCTAAGGGCCAATCTCGACTTCATCAATGAAACTCGGAACCAAGCGTGGCTCAGAACAGCCATATTTTGTCAACCAGCGATGAAATATTATAATGCCTGGGTCCACTCCAAGATATTTCGTCCTAAAGATCTAGTCTTCAGGAGGGCTAAAATATCTAAACCAACTGAAGGAGGCAAGTTATCCCCGAATTGGGAGGGGCCCTATCGAGTCACGAAGATGCTTCACCAAGGAGCTTACAGACTTGAGGAGCTAGATGGACGACTAATTCCACATACATGGAATGCGAATAATCTCCACCAATATTCCAATAGTGAGTGTATTTGGCTAATGGTTATAAAAAGAGAGTTCTTTTTTAACTTCATGTCTCTATTCAGAATAATAGTTTTTAAAAGGATCTCGATGGTCTCGTGATCATAGACACCCTCGGGCCGATGCGAGAAACCTCCATGGTGGTTCAAGTCCTATGGTCTCAACGGCCTCGAATCAAACTCTTGGACCAGCCCGAAAAGCCCCCATGATAGTTTTCAAAAGGACCTCAATGGTCCCGTGATCATAGACACCCCCGAGCCGGTGCAAGAAACCCTCGTGGTGGTTCAAGTCCTATGGTCTCGACGGCCTCGAGTCAAACTGTAACCCCCGGGATCTTAATTCCCTGTAACCCCCGGGATCTTAATTCCCTGTAACCCCCGGGATCTTAATTCCCTAGTTCATGAGGCTTAACGTAGGATCCCTAAAATGGATGATGCCTGGGACTCCCGCAGTTATGCGTAGCAGCTGAGTTTCCTATTTCCGCGTAACGAATGGGTCTCTTGAGTCCCTGGACCGAGACGTCGCGTGGGGTTTATATTGAGTTGGAGGGTGACTTCCTCCTTTAACCCGGCGCTCATCTCCTCCAGGTAGTCATCTGCTTCCTTCCATGTTTGAGAGATAAAGAGAATGATAGAGAGGAAATTGGAGAGAGATTTCGAGCCCAAAGTTAGGCCCGTGGATTAGTCTGGGTAGAGTTTTAAGGGTCACTTTATTATTCAGATTTTAGATAATTAATTATGTAAAATGATGCTGTAGGTACCCAGATGTCTAATTAGCTGGTTTATCATTTGGAATTTGCGTACTGAGGTAAGTAAGCCAATTATAATAATTTTATAAATTATTTTATAAATCGTTGGATTTATAGTTGCAAGCATATTTATGAAATAAAGAAAAATGAAGTTTTATTTATATTGACTATTTTGAATAGTACCATAAATTTACAAATGAGTAATTGCTATGGTTATATACAACTGCTGTTATTTTGCAAAGTAGTGGAGTTATAAATTATGCAAAAGATGAAGTATATGCTGATTTGACTTTGCAAAATATATTGGTACTATTGATATGTCTATATGCAATTGTTAAAAATGTTCAAACCACTGTATATGTGATATGAGGAACTGATGCTTATGTTGATGCATGATGTGTGACATGCAATTATGATGATGACATTAAATTATACTTATATGTGTCACCGCGGTTCTCATGTGATGTGAAATGCCAAGTGATACGTGACCCACCTCCATAGGGGTAGATATGTGGAGGACACACATCTGTAGGATGTGTTTTGATTGATTGTGATACAGAACCCACCTCCACAGGAGGAGATATATGGAGGACACACATCTAGAGGATGTGTTGTGATGGATTATGATATATGGCATAACGCTGGTACCGGGACCCTTTCTCTTAGGGGACATTTAAGAGTGATACACCAGTTGGGTGTTGTAGGGCTGTGAGACACATAATGAGATAGTGAATATATATATAAACAGTGGGTTTGTTACATTGTATAGGCTGGTATTTATGGTATACTTAAGCTTCCCAAATTATATTTTACATGTTCTGTTAGCATGTTCTGATAGTATGATAAATGTATTTGCAAATTGGAAGCTTTTCATGAGAATGTAATTTAAAAATATCTTTAAATGCTATGATGATATATGATTATTTTTACATTATAATAGGCTTACTTATTGAGTGTGAGCTCATGTAAATCTCATAATGTTTTTCAGAGCCTCAGGAGTGAAGAAGGATTTAATGGGTGATGGAGCTTCTAGTTAAATAAATTAGTTTCATTATGTTAATGTAACCCCTGTGATACTTGTGTGTAAAGCTTGTAGCCCAAACCCAATGGTTATGGTTTGTTTTAAATCCTGGATTTGGATATATATATGAGCCTTATATTGATTTATGTGTCATAATTCGGGACGCCTTGCATACCGAGCATGCGGCGGGTTGTCACCCTAACTCAAAATTTTGGGTCTGGGGCGTGACAGCTTTAGTGGTATCAGAGCCTAGGTTATGACCTTAGAGACACTTACATAATGATACTTTAGGCAAAATACTAAGATGATATTGAGACAATTATAACCTTATAGGAATTTCAGTTAGTATGTTTTGAAAGCCTGAAATGCAAAATTTATTATGATATTAATGACAAACTAATTTATCAGGAAATAGGAATGGCTCATCGCACTAGGAGCCAACAAAATGATGAAGACTCTCAGGTTGGTAATACTGGTCATTAGGGAGGTCAGGAAGCTACCGGTGGTACTGGCCCTGTCACTCAAGTCGGGACTGATCAGCAGCAACTCCAGACCGAGATGCTTCAGGTTCTCTTGGGTATGGCGTAGTCGATGCGGGACATGTAGCATCAGATTCTGCAGGCCTTGTCCACTCAGTTTGCTCTCACTGCCCCGCAGACTCAGCCTGCCCCTACCATTCTGCAACCTCAGCCTACCCCTCCTGCTCCATAAACTCAGCCAACCGTATCTTTCCAATCTGCACCCTTGACCCAGCCTACTCCACCTCAACCCTGGGTAGGGGTTGGCCGCAGCTTTGCAGATTTCAAAAAGTTTGCCCCTGCCCCTTTTTCTGGATCTACCAAACATGTTGATGCTGAGCGATGGATGCGAGACATGGAGAAGGCTTTTACGACCCATGGTAGCCAGAAGTTGGAGCGGATCAGATTTGCCACCTATCTTCTCCAGGGGGAGGCTTATGACTGTTGGTTAGTTGAGGAGCAACGTCGGGGTGAACAGATTATCTCTTGGGAAGAGTTTAGGGAGGCTTTTTTGACAAATACTTCCCCAGGAGTGTATAGAGACAGATGGAATCAGAGTTTATCAAATTGGAGCAAAGGAATCTTTCTGTGGCCCAGTATGAAGCTGAATTCATCAGGTTGGCTCGATTTGCTCCAAATATTATGACCAATGAAATGGCCAAGATCACCAGATTCACTGAGGGACTGCGACCCAGACTGAGGCAAGCAGTCAATGCATTTAAGCTTCTCACCTACAGTGCTATGGTGAATAAGGCCTTAGTGATTGAGAGGGATATGAATGCTGTTCAGAGGGATTGGGAACAACAGAGGAAGAGAAAAGGGCCTAATTCTGGCCAACCCCCAGCTCAGGCTAGGAAAAAGGGTGCACATCAGGCCCCAGGACAAAGGAACAAGGAGACTCGTTGCCTTCGCTGTGGGAACTTCCACCCAGGAAGGCCTTACCACGGTATGTCTGGTGCCTACTTTCTTTATGGGAAGACTGATCACAAGATGGCCACCTATCCCCTTTGAAAGGATCAGCAGCCCTCTCCCAGTTAAGGGATGAGTCAGCAGCATCTGCAGTAGCCACCGATAACCCAGGGGAGGGTGTTCACCCTCACTCAACAGGATGCTGCCGTCTCTAATTCTGAAGTGATAGGTATACCATTTAACTTCATATGTAGTATTACATTCTTAGTGCAATACATTAAAAGTTAATTAGAGAAGTAGGTTAAATATTTAATGCTTTAATGTTAAAATAAATTACACTTATGTCCAGGAATGATTAAAGTAGGCACTGCTTATGCTCAAATTTTGATTGACCCAGGTGCCACGCATTCTTTCATATTTGCATCTATCTTGACAAGAATGCATCATTGACACCCGTTCCTCTGGAGCAAGAGTTGCATATTGCCTTTCCAAATGGAGATATTATGAAGGTTGAAACAGAATGCAAATCCTGCCCAATTATCTTGGAGGATAGGAGGTTAAATGCTGATCTAATTGTCCTTCCACTGAAGTTCTTTGATGTTATTCTTGGAATGGATTGGTTGGCCTTCTATCATGCTTTAGTAGACTGCTTCAGGAAGATTGTCAACTTCAAAGTTTCAAGTCAGCCTGAATTCAGTTTTTCTAATGGTCAGAAACACCTAGCCTCAGTGTTCATATCAGCGCTACAGGCGGGAAAGTATTTGATGAGTGGTGGTCAAGGATTTATTGCTGTAGTCAAGGATCTTCAGCAGGAAGAGATCAAGTTGGAGGATATCCCTATAGCTTGAGAATTTTCTGATGTCTTTTCAGATGAATTGTCTGATTTTCCCCCAGACCGGGAAGTTGAGTTCTCCATTGATTTAGTTCCTAGAACTGGACCTATATCCAAGGCCCCTTACCGCATGGCCTCGGCTGAGTTAAAGGAATTGAAGGATCAGTTGCAGGAGCTCCTAGATCGAGGATTTATCAGACCCAGTGTTTCTCTTTGGGGTGCTCCAGTTCTATTTGTTAAGAAGAAGGATGGTAGTCTTCGGCTCTGCATTGATTACCGAGGAATCAATAAGGTAACAGTGCGAAATAAGTACCCTCTACTGAGGATTGATGACTTGTTTGATCAACTCCAAGTAGCATGGATATTCTCAAGGATTGATCTTAGGTCAGGGTACCACCAACTCAAAGTCAAGGAGGGGGATGTGCCTAAGACAACATTTAGGACCAGATATGGCCACTATGAGTTCTTGGTGATGCCGTTTGGGTTAACTAATGCTCCTGCAGTATTCATGGATTTGATGAATAGAATTTTTAAAACATACTTGGATCAATTCATGGTGGTTTTTATTGATGACATCTTGATATATTCCAAGAGCCATAGGGAGCATGAGGACCACCTAAGAATTATGCTACAGATTCTTCGGAAGAAGAAACTTCATGCCAAGCTGTAGAAGTATAATTTTTGGTTGGATCAAGTATCTTTCTTGGGTCATATAATATCCAAAGATGGCATATCGGTGGACCCGAAAAATATTGAAGCTATTATTAGCTGGAGCCGACCTTCCAATGTAGCTAAAATCAGAAGCTTCTTGGGGCTTGCCGGGTACTACCGTAAATTTGTGGAGAACTTTTCTCGCATTGCTCTACCCCTAACTCACTAACCCAAAAGTGAATGAAGTTTGACTGGACAGAGGAGTGTGAGAAAAGTTTTCAGGAGTTAAAGCAGCGCCTAGTGACAGCTCCTATTCTTGTTCTTCCGATAGGATCTGAAGGTTTTACTCTATATACTGATGCCTCTCGGAAGGGATTGGGATGCATTCTGATGCAGAATGGGAAGGTGATAGCCTATGCCTCCAGACAACTAAAGCCTTATGAGCAAAATTACCCTACTCATGATCTGAAATTGGCTGCTGTGGTCTTTGCTCTGAAGATTTGGCAGCATTATCTATATGGAGTGTCGTGTGATGTGTATACAGATCATAAGAATCTAAAATACATCTTCACATAGAAGGAGCTGAACTTGAGGCAAAGGAGGTGGTTGGAACTACTGAAGGATTATGACTTGACCCTATACTTCCATTCAGGGAAGGCCAATGTAGTAACTAATGCCTTGAGCAGAAAATCTTCTTCTGAGTTAGCTGCTATAATTACTTTCCAGCCTCACATAATGAGAGTCCTTGAGAGGTGGGAAGTTGGATTGAGAGTATAGCGGTCTGATGGGCTTATTACAGCACTTGTACTCCAACCGACCCTAGTTGATAGGATCAAGTCCTCCCAAATAGAAGATCCAGATTTATAAAAGATTAAAGAAGTTATGCAGTCAGGAGTTCAGAAAGAATTTTATGTAATGGAGGATGGATCCTTGAAATTTAAAGGAAGACTTTGTGTGCCAAATATTGAGGAGCTGAAGGCCAAAATTTTGAAGGAGGCTCACTACTCTTTCTATACTGTGCATCCAGGTGGCACTAAGATGTATAGAGACTTAAGAGAAAATTTTTGGTGGAAAGGTATGAAGAGGGAGATTGCTCAGTATGTGGCCAAGTGCTTGGTGTGTCAGCGAGTGAAGGCCGAGCATCAAAGGCCAGCAGGACCTCTTCAGTCTCTGATGATTCCTTAGTGGAAGTGGGAAAAGATTACAATGGACTTTGTGACTGGTCTGCCCAAAACTCCCAGGAGTAATGATGCTGTTTGGGTTATTATGGATAGACTAACAAAATCAGCTCATTTCCTACCTTTCAGAGTTGGGGTCTCTAGTGAACGATTGGCTAGTTTGTATATTGAGCAGATTGTAAGACTTCATGGTGTTCCTGTATCTATTGTATCAGATATGGATACCAGCTTTGTGTCCCAGTTCTAGAAGAGTCTTCATAAGGCTATGAGAACCAAATTAAATTTTAGTACAGCCTATCATCCCCAATCAGATGGACAATTAGAGAGGACCATACAGATTCTGGAAGATATGTTGCAAGCCTGTGTGATGGATTTGGGTGGAGCATGGGATAACCACCTACCTTTAGTGGAGTTTGCATATAATAACAGTTACCAGGCCAGTATCCAGATGGCTCCATTTGAAGCTTTGTATGGTAGGAGGTGCAGATCACCTTTATATTGGGATGAAGTGAGGGAGAGGAAATTGCTAGGCCCTGAGCTGGTTCACCAGATAGTTGATAAGGTGCATTTAATCAGGGAGCGTCTTTGTACAGCTCAGAGCAGCCAGAAGAGTTATGCTGATGTCAGAAGGAGGGAATTGAAATTTCAAGTTGGGGACCATGTTTTCTTAAGGGTATCACCAACCAAGGATGTGATGAGATTTGGGATCAGAGGGAAGCTGAGTCCACATTATATTAGACCTTTTGAGATCTTGAGCAGAGTTGAAGAGGTATCTTACAGCCTGGCACTGCCTCTAATTCTATCTGGTGTACACAATATGTTTCATGTCTCTATGTTGAGGAAATATATTTCTGACCCCAGCCATGTAATAGAATATGAGCCTATTCAGTTGAGGAAAGATTTATCTTATGAGGAGCATCCTGTGCGTATCGTGGACCGTAAGGATCAAGTTCTGAAACGGCGTACCATTCCCTATGTTAAGGTACAGTGGAGTAATCATTCTGAAAGGGAGGCTACTTGGGAACTTGAGGAGAAAATGAAAATGAAGTATCCACAATTATTTGCAAGTAAATTATCTATCCAAGATTGTTGACTTTTGAATAGAACCTATTTGAATTCTATAGTTTAATTAAAATGTATCAATTTCAAGGCCGAAATTTTATAACGGGGGGAGAATGTAAACCCCGGGATCTTCATTCCTGTAACCCCCGGGATCTTAATTCCCTAGTTCATGAGGCTTAACGTAGGATCCCTGAAACGGGTGACACCTGGGACTCCCGCGGTTATGCGTAGCGGCTGGGTTTCCTATTTCCGCGTAATGAATGGGTCTCCCGAGTCCCTTCACTGAGGCATCGCATGGGGTTTATATTGAGTTGGAGGGTGACTTCCTCCTTTAACCTGGTGCTCATCTCCTCCAGGTAGTCATCTGCTTCCTTCCATGTTCAAGAGAGAAAGAGAATGATAGAGAGGAAATTGGAGAGAGATATTCGAGCCCAAAGTTGGGCTTGTGGATTAGTTTGGGTAGAGTTTTAAGGGTCACTTTATTATTCAGATTTTAGATAATTAATTATGTAAAATGATGCTGTACGTACCCAGATGTCTAATTAGCTGGTTTACCATTTGGGATTTGCATACTGAGGTAAGTAAGCCAATTATAATAATTTCATAAATTATTTTATAAATCATTGGATTTATAGTTGCACGCATATTTATGAAATAAAGAAAAATGGAGTTTTATTTATATTGACTATTTTGAATAGTACCATGAATTTACAAATGAGTAATTGCTATGGTTATATACAACTGCTATTATTTTGCAAAGTAGTGGAGTTATAAATTATGCAAAAAATAAAGTATATGCTGATTTGACTTTGCAAAATATATTGGTACTATTGATATGTCTATATGCAATTGTTAAAAATGTTCAAACCACTGTATATGTGATATGAGGAACTGATGCTTATATTGATGCATGATGTGTGACATAATTATGATGATGATATTAAATTATACTTATATGTGTCACCATGGTTCTCATGTGATGTGAAATGCCAAGTGATACGTGACCCACCTCCACAGGGGTAGATATGTGGAGGACACACATCTGTAGAATGTGTTCTGATTGATTGTGATACGGGACTCACCTCTACAGGGAAAGATATGTGGAGGACACACATCTAGAGGATGTGTTGTGATAGAATATGATATATGGCATAACGCTGGTACCATGACCCCTTCTCTTAGGGGACATTTAAGAGTGATACACCAGTTGGGTGTTGTAGGGCCGTGGGACACATAATGAGATAGTGAATATATATATATAAACAGTGGGTTTGTTACATTGTATAGGCTAGTATTTATGGTATACTTAAGCTTCCCAAATTATATTTTACATGTTCTGTTAGCATGTTCTGATAGTATGATAAATGTATTTGCAAATTGGATGCTTTTCATGAGAATGTGATTTGAAAATATCTTTAAATGCTATGATGATATATGATTATTTTTACATTATAATAGGCTTACTTATTGAGTGTGAGCTCATGTAAATCTCATAATGTTTTTCAGAGCCTCAGGAGTGAAGAAGGATTTAAGGGGTGATGGAGCTTCTAGTTAAATAAATTAGTTCCATTATGTTGATGTAACCCCTATGATACTTGTGTGTAAGGCTTGTAGCCCAAACCCAATGGTTATGGTTTGTTTTAAATCCTGGATTTGGATATATATATGATTGTCTTATATTGATTTATGTGTCATAATTCAGGATGCCTTGCATGCCGGGCATGCGGCGAGTTGTCACCTAACTCAAATTTTTGGGTCTGGGGCATGACAAACTCTCGGGCCGGTGCCAGAAACCCCTGTGGTAGTTTTCAAAAGGACCTCAATGGTACCGTGATCATAGACACCCCTGGATCGGCGCGAGAAACCTCCATGGTGGTTCAAGTCCTATGGTCTCGACGGCCTCGAGTCAAACTCCCGGGCCAGCGCGAGAAACCCATGTCGTAGTTTTCAAAAGGACCTCAATGGTTTCGTGATCATAGACACCCCCGGACCGGCACGAGAAACCCCCATGGTGGTTCAAGTCCTATGGTCTCAACGACCTCGAGTCAAACTCCCGGGCCAGCGCGAGAAACCCTTGTAGTAGTTTTTCAAAAGGATCTCGATGGTTCCATGATCATAGACACCCCCGGACCGGCACGAGAAACTCTCGTAGTAGTTTTTCAAAAGGATCTCGATGGTCCCATGATCATAGACACCCCCGGACCGGCACGAGAAACCCCCTGTGATGGTTCAAGTCCTATGGTCTCAACGGCCTCGAGTCAAACTTTCGGGCCGGTGCAAGAAACTCCCATGGTAGTTCAAGTCCTATGGTCTCGATGGCCTCGAGTCAAAATCCTAGGCTGGTGTGAGAAACCCCCATGGAGGCTTTCAGAAAGATATGATGTCCTCCGAGCCCATGGCCAGGACCGGTGTCAGTATTCAAAAAGCACCCGGGCAAAAGCCCGGGAGGTCATTATGAACCCACACATTCCTATGGAACTTGTTGACCCAATTATTGATTTTGATGAATAACAAAAGCCATATGAGTATATTCCTTATAATACTAATGATTTTGATTAAGTGTTTTAGGTATTCAATTATTTAAATTATCAAAATCTAAAGAAAAATTGAGTTTGATCCGATTCTAATGTCATGTGTCAAAAGTTTAGACATTAGAGCCAACTCTAAAAGGATTAGAGCCGACTCCAGAGTGTATCGAAACTATTTGGCATGTTCGGCATGCATTAGAGCTGACTCTACAGTTATTAGAGCCAACTTTAATCAAAAGATAGTAAGCCCTTATTTCTGTGTCAAATTAGAGCCGACTCTGTAGAGATTAGAGCCGACTCTAATGACAAAATAGAGACTGGTTTTTCGAAGCTCAAATTAGAGCCGGCTCCCGATTTGCTAGAGCCAACTCAAGCAAGAAAGGTGTCGATCCCACAAAAAACTAGAGTTGACCCCAAGATAAGAAAAAGTTACCATTTCGAGCTGTTGGCCCAGATGGCAACCCAAGAGGGGGGGGGGGGGTGAATTGAGTTCTTTAAAAAATTTAACACTTAAAACTTAAAACCTATCTTACAAGGATTAAGTGAACTTGTGAAGTGAAGCACTAATGTAAAGCACAATAAGAGAGAGAGATAGAGACAATCATTACAAACACAAGATATTTATAGTGGTTCGGTGTATCTCACACCTACATCCACTCCCAAGCAACTCTTGGGTCCACACTATAATCCAATGATTACAATTGATTTGTTTTACAAGCTCACAACTCTAACTTGTTGTTTTACATGGGGTCACAACGAACCCAGCCGGTTTTCACGGGTTCACCAGCACAAAACCCAACCCCAAGCTAAACTAGTTTGTTCCCGAGGTAAACTACCTCAACCAATTCAATCCCCCTGATTGAATTAGTAAACAACAAATCAAGATAATGTTTACAACAAAGTAAAGCTCCTTAAATGAGCAAATAAGCAATGTAAATAAACAAGAGTAAGAAAAGCCTGATTGAAGCCAAATGGATTTGAGCTTTTCTTCTTTTCCTCCTCTCTTTTGAATGGTTGAATCAAGCTTTAGCTCTGATTCTTGACCGAAATCTGTTGGAGAGAACTTTGAGGAAATAGGGCTTTTGTTCTTCTTCTTTTCTCCTTTGAAAATCCTTCGATTTTAAACTTTTAGGGCTTAGGATTTCTCTTGAATCTCTCTTTAAAAGATAGATGTGAACTCATAGATTTTTCCTTTAAATATCTCTTGATTTTTCTGTTATTTTTTCTTTATTCTTGTTCTTCTTTTCAAACGGACGAATCCCTCCTTTTATAGAGTCTTAATCCGAGATTAAGTGAGAAAATAGCAGTTACAAAGTACCTTGGATGATTATCCACGTAAGAAAATAGATCCATTGAGAGTTAGGTGGAAAAATATATGTTAGAGCTGATCTGGCACTTTTGAAAATTGTCCTTGACAGGTTGGAGTCGGCTCCAACTTTTCATATGTCGGCTCTAGATCATGTTTCTATAAATAGCAAAAAATAATCTGACATGGAGTTGGCTCCGACTTTGCAAAGTGTCGACTCCCTGCTGTATGGAGTCGGTTCCCGATTTTTAATGTGTCGGCTCCAAGATTTGCTCCAAAAACATAGTCTCTGTGAATCAGGTTAGAGTCGGCTTCGCTAGGTCAGGTGTCGGCTTCGAAACTTCAGGTGTCGTCTCCGAAACTCTAGGTGATGACTCCGAACCGTGCTGAAAATATAGAACTATTCTGATACGCTCTGGAGTCGGCTCGAGTGGTTCTAGGTGTCGGCTCCAAGTTCTGAACTTAAATAAATTCCATTGAAATTCAATTCAAAACTAATTTCTAAGTATCATTTGGATCAATAACCGATCTTAATTCCTGAAACACTTATCAAATCTATCAGAAACATAAGGAATATACTCATGGCTTTTGTTAATCATCAAAATCAATAATTGGGTAAATAATTTCTCAATAATTTTCTCAACAATCTCCCCTTTTTTGATGATGACAAAAACATTGAGTATATGCATAATCAATTAATGCATATTTGTCAAAACATTCTTAAATTAAGGTTAAGCTCCCCCTTAATGAGATAGGTCCCCCTATGTGTGTGCATATGTTAAGTTCATTGAAATGGTATGCATATCTTAATGCCATTTGTTATTAATTGTCATTTATCATGCATATTCAAGTACGTGCTATTCTTATAGCTTAATATCCTTTCTTCCTAAGCATATACATAAACAACCCTTTCTCCCTCTTTTTTTGTAATCAACAAAAAGGTTTAGAAGGTGCATTAAGGCTTAAATTAACATCAACCAAAGGAGTTTGAATAATTCAAACATCAAAATCAAAGGTTAGCCTAAAATTCAAGCAACTTAATATCAAAATTCAAGTATGATATTCATTGAATACATAAATATTACACCAAAATGTTCATTTCACTAAACTTCATTACATCATTCAAAATGCAAACAAAATCAAATTACATCATAGAGCAAACTAAATATTGAAATCTAAGAAGTCTTTTAAGCTCTTCTAAGATCTTTCCCATGCCCTCACTTTATATCTTTATAAAATCATTTAGTCTTCTGTCAATAAAAGTAGATGCAATAGTAATTTTCTCTTGTAGCTCTGCATTACACTTTGAATAAATATCAGAATCTCCTCTAATGTCCTTGATCTTCTCAAAAATTTGCATTAAATCACTTTTCAAGGCCTCAGAAGAAGTTCCAAAGGATGATTCAATTTTGCTTACTTTATCTTCCAAGGAGTAATACATCTCCCTTAAGCTCAAAAGTCTACTATCCAGTTCAATCTTTATTTTTTCTTTATGACAAGCAAGGAGTTCTTTTAACTGTACCAACCAAAAAATCCAGAAGTAGAAACAGATGTAGATATAGGTGGAGGTGGTGATGGTCTATTGGGCTCAGGTGAAGGATGCCTCACAGATGGGCCAGCCTCTGATGGTGTAGCAGCTCCAATATTAGCTGCCCTGTCCTCTAGGTGTCCCTTCCTTTCCCAATTGTCATCCACCTTCATGAACCCCATACGATGCACAGTAGCTAAACTATAATAGTCAATGTGCCTTAAGTTCTTCATGGGTTTACTGTCTGAAATAACTACACCCTGGTTCTGAAATGCTAAAGTCAAAACCATGTCGTAAGGCAAAGTAGATCTCATTTTGTTGCCAGCTTCAGCCATATACCATATCATCATACCAGCTAAATTGATTAGCTGACCTGTTAGAACACTGTCCATGATAACAATGTCTCGCTCCGAGATGTACTCAAATCTGTCGGTCTTTGGGAATAAAATCTGACCACAAATATTATGCAATAATCTTAGCTCTAGGGGCAACTGGTTTGCCCTAACCTCTTCAAATTCTATAACATCCCTTCCTAGCATTCTTGATAATGCTCCTGATCTATCACTATGGGAATTTGCAATTAGTCCAGGAATTTCTAAAAGGTTTCCAAGAATCTCAGAAGTCAAGTGTATTCTCTTTCCTCTAACAAAACTCACTATACCTCCATCTCCTCTTGAAAGATTGAAATAAAATTCTTTAACCAAAGTGGGGTAAGTAGGAATGTCAAGAGAGCAAACCTTCTCCCAACCTAATTCCTTTAACTGCCGCCAAATGGAAAAGCCCTCTTCTTCAAAGAAATGAAAATCGACCTTTCTGCCCATGGTGATCACTCGGCCAGCAAGGGTGTCGATTTAAGGTGAGGAAGGATTTAGAACGGCGCTTGGTGTGGATGCAGACGAAGAGGATGAAGAGCTTGGTGAAGGCTACCACTCCGGATGCCTCACGATTCTCTTTTCCGTCGTCACCGCTCCACCAAACAAGGATCCCCTCCATTTGGGTGCCATTAAGTGCTAGAAAATGATTAATTTGAGAAATCTTGGGTTTTAGAAAGAGCTGGGAAGAGTTTGGAAAGGTTAGGAGTCGATTAGAATAGTAAAGGTGTCGACTCTGCCCTAAATAAATCAACCTGGGACCACTTGGAGTCGACTCCTGCAAAGCGAGGTGTCAGATCTATGTTGCTAATACAGTCAGTGCCCGAAGTGAAGCCGACTCTGGAAAAGTTGGTGTCGGCTCCAAAGTCTCAGACAAAACTGGAGTCAACTCCGATACCAGAGGAGTCGGCTCCAAGACAGTTTCAGAAAAAAATAAGAGTTTCAAAGGATCTGAAACTTGTCCGAAAAGTCTTCAAATTT
This sequence comes from Calamus simplicifolius, assembly GCA_900491605.1. Lineage (NCBI taxonomy): Eukaryota > Viridiplantae > Streptophyta > Magnoliopsida > Arecales > Arecaceae > Calamus > Calamus simplicifolius. The sequence continues at coordinate 121,189 of UESW01001784.1, read as the reverse complement.
TGGATAAATCAATTTTGGAATGTGATGAATCAAGGGGTTCAAATATCTAGATAAATTTTCCTTAATATCATAAGAAAATTAGGAAAAATGATTGACTTTTAGATAATCATTCCTAGGAGATTTAAAACTCATTCCAATAGATCACAAACTCCTAATTCTCCTCTAAGATAACAAAATATTTCTTCACTTAGGGGTTTTGTAAAAATGTCAGCTAATTATTCATCAGTACAAACATAATCAAGATAAATGTCATTATTAGCTACATGTTCTCTAATAAAATGATATCTAATTTTAATGTGTTTAATTCTTGAATGTTGGATTGGATTTTTAGTCAAGTTTATTGCACTCGTGTTATCACATCTAATTGGTGTTTTATCAAGTGTTATACCATAATCTTCAAGTTGTCGCTTAATCCAAAGGATTTGAGCACAACTTTCAGCTGCAATATATTCAGCTTCAGCAGTTGATAATGCAACTGAATTTTGTTTTTTGTTAAACCAAGATATTAAGTTACTTTCTAAAAATTGGCATGCACCACTTGTACTTTTTCTATCCAATTTACAACCAACATAATCAGAATCAGTATATGCAATCAAATTTAATGTTGAGTCTCTAGAATACCATAATCCTATATTTTTAGTTCCATTTAGATATCTAAATATTCTTTTTACTACAATTAAGTGAGATTCTTTAGGTTCAGATTGATATCGTGCACATAAACATACTACAAACATGATATCTAGTCTACTAGCTGTTAAGTAAAGTAGTGAACCGATTATACCTCTATAATATTTTTGATCAATAGGCTTACCATCTTCATCTTTATCTAATTTGCATGAAGGACTCATTGGTGTTCCGAGAGGTTTGATTTGTTCCATACCAAACTTTTTGAGAATTTCTTTTGTGTACTTTATTTGGTTGATGAAAATTTTCTCTTTTTCTTGTTTAATTTGAAGTCCTAGGAAGAAGTTGAGTTCTCCCATCATGCTCATCTCGAATTCACCCTGCATTAACTTTGCAAATTCTTGACACAAGATTGTTAGTAGCACCAAATACAATATCATCTACATAAATTTGTACTACTAATACATCTTTATCTTTTCTTTTCAAAAATAGGATTTTATCAATATTTCCTCTAGAAAAATCATTTTCAATTAGAAATTTACTTAATCTATCATACCAAGCTCTAGATGCTTATTTTAAACCATAAAGTGCTTTGTGTAATTTAAAAACATGATTTGGAAATTCATGATCTTCAAAACCTGGTGGTTATTCTACAAAAACTTTCTCATTTATAAAACCATTCAAAAATGCACTTTTAACATCCATTTGAAATAAATTAATATTCATATGACATGCAAATGCAAGTAATAGTCTTATTGCTTCTAATCTAGCAACAGGTGCAAAAGTTTCATCAAAATCTATTCCTTATTCTTGATTATATCCTTTTGCAACTAATCTAGCTTTATTTCTAATTACTATGCCATTTTCATCTAATTTATTTCTAAATACCCATTTAGATCCTATAACCGAATGACCTTTGGGTCTATAAACTAAGGACCATACATTATTCCTAGTAAATTAATTTAATTCCTCTTGCATAGCTAACATCCAATTATTATCCTTTTCAGCTTCTTCAATAGTTTTGAGTTCTATGTGAGACACAAATGCAAGATGATTATTGATGTTTCTCATTGATGATCAAGTTCTTACTCCTTGAGATGGATCACCTATGATTAAATCCTTAGGATGACCATAAGCATATCTCCAATCTCTAGGTAGATCTACATCATTACGAGTAATATCAATAACATCATTCTTAGGTGAGTCATCATCTTTAGTTTCTTGTTCATGGTCTGAAGATACATCTATATTCAATTTTTTAATATCTCTTTCAAGCAAAATTGTATCTTTCTCATTATCAATCTTCTCAGAACTTGATGCTAAAGACTCATCAAATACTACATGAATTGATTCTTCTACAATTAAATATTTCTTATTAAATACTCTATATGCTTTACTAGATGCTGAATAACCAAAAAATATTCCTTCATCAAATTTGGCATCAAACTTCCCAAGATTGTCCTTACCATTGTTATGAATAAAACATGACAACCAAATGCATGAAAATAACTAATGTTAGGTTTCCTATTATACCATAATTTATAGAAATTTTCTTAAGAATTGGCCTAATTAAAGCTCTATTAAGAATGTAACATGTTGTGTTTATAGCTTTCGCCCATAAGTACTTTGGGAGTTGGCTTTCATATAGTATGGTACGGGCCATATCTTTTAATGTTCTATTTTTTCTTTTTACAACTCTATTTTGTTGTGGTGTTCTAGGTACAGAAAAATTATGATGAATGCCATTTTCAATACAAAAATTTTTAAATTGATGATTTTTAAATTCTGTTCCATGATCACTTCTAAGAGACACTATGGTGTTGTTTTTCTCATTTGTGACTTTCTTGAAGAATTTTAGAATATCGAGAAAGTCTCATCTTTGTGAGCTAAAAACAATATTCAAGTATATCTAGAGAAATCATCTACTATCACAAGACCATATTTCTTTCCTTCTAGACTAGTGGTTCTAGTAGGTCCAAAAAGGTCCATATGCAGTAGTTCAAGTGGCCTAGTAGTTGAAACAATATTCTTGGATTTGAAAGAATTTCTAGTTTATTTTCCAAATTGACATGCATCATAAATTCTATTATTTTCAAAATCTAACTTTGGAAGACCTTTAACTAAATCCATTCTAATTAATTTTAAAATTAAGTGTGTGCTTGCATGACCTAATCTACGATGCCATAGCCATCCAATCTCATTTACTTTAGCATTATCAGCACTTAAGCAATGATTACTAGTAGACAAATTGTCTAAATCAATTAAGTTTACATAGCCATTTCTATTTCCAACAAATATATCGCTATTGTCAATGGGATTAGAAACAGTGCAAATAGAAGCTTCAAATGAAACTTTGAAACCTTTATCACATAATTGGCTAATGATAATTAAATTATGCTTTAAACCAACAACATATAAAATATTTTCTATAAAAGTGGATTGAGTTATTTGAATTTTACCAAATCCATAATTTGGCCTTTGCCATTGTCTCCAAAAGTAACAACTCCTTCTCTTTTATCTTCAAGGGTGATGAATTGCTCCTTGTCACCCGTCATGTGTCTTGAGCAGCCACTATCAAGATACCACTTTCATTTTGATCCTTTGGCCGCAAGATACTCCTGCAAAATAATCAAATCTTTTGTTTAGGTACCTAAGCTTTCTTGGGTCCTTCATGGTTAGTAGCAATAAAGATTGTTCCTTTTAGAACCCATATTTTCTTGCCTTTAATATTTAAATTCTTATTAGTTTTTTCGAACATTGCATTCATAAGATTTATATCCTTTTTGTTGCAATGATAACATAAAACATCATTTTTCTTTATAAAGACATTGTTGATATATTTTTGTTTCATGTGAGGTTTATATCCTAAACCAGCTTTATCAAATACAGCTCTTTGATTACTTAAAAGCGAATTTAGTTTTTTTTTAGCTATATGTAAATTTATCAATAATGTTCTTATGTTTATCAATTTCTTTCTTCAAATTAATATTTTTGTTTGAAATTGATTCCTTTTCTTTTAAAACATTTTCATTTTCGGATTTTAGATTTTTAACCTCAAGAATTAGTTTATTTTTCTCTTTGAGAAGATTTAGACTTTCAATTTTTAAAGATTTGTTTTTCATTCTCAAAATCTTAAAATCACTAACTAACTCATTGAAAGCATCATATAATTCATCAAATGTAAAGTCATCATTAGGGGTTTCAGTACATACCTCATTGTTATCGTTTGCCATGAAGCATATGTTTGCAACCTCTTTTTGTTCTTCTTCAGATGAAGACTCTTCACTATCACTCCAAGTTGCAACATAGGCTTTCTTTTTCTTCTTATAACCCTTCTTTAGTTGAGGACATTCAGATCGAAAATGCCTCGGCTTTTTTCATTCATAACATGTCAAGGGTTCTTTCTCTTTGTCTTTGTCTTTTTCCTTTTCTCCTTCCATTTTAATTCATGATTTCCTTTTATGGAAGGGTCTCCTTCTTTGCATAAACTTTTTAAACTTCTTTGCAAGGAGAGCTATTTCATCATCTTCTTCTTCTTCCTCACTACTGCTTATTTCCATTTCTACAGCCTTAAGTGCTATGGTTCTTTTCTTCTTGACTTCTTCCTCTTGATGCTGCTTCATTGTCAGCTCATGGATCATCAAGGATCCAAGTAGCTCCTCCAAAGGTAGAACATTCAAGTCTTTGGCTTCTTGGATTGCAGTTACTTTTGCTTCCTATGTTCTTGGAAGAGAACTAAGAATTTTATGCACCAATTCAGAATTAGTATAAGTCTTACCAAGACTTTTCAAACCATTAACAATATCAGTGAATCTAGTGTATATGCATATGATTAATTCAGTTTGTTCCATGCTAAACAATTCATATTTGTGCACTAGAATGTTAATTTTGGATTCTTTTACTTGGTTAGTACCCTCATGGGTAACTTCTAGTCTATCCCAAATTTCTTTGGCTGAAATGCAAGTAGATATTCTGTTGAATTTATTTGCATCCAAAGAACAATATAAAATATTAATGGCTTTTGCATTGAGCTGAGCCATTTTTCTATCGTTCTCATTCTAATCCCTTTTGGGCTTAGGAACTATTAAACCATTTACAATGTGTGTGGGTGTACTAGGTCCATTTGTAATGACACTCCACAATTCATAATCTAAAGCTTGAATGAAAATTCTCATTCTTGCTTTCCAATATGAATAATTAGAGCCATTAAACAGAGGTGGCCTATTAGTGGATTGACCTTCAGCAAAAGATGATCCAGCTTGTGTTGCCATTTAGATTTTTAACTCTTGATCGTTAGATCAACTAGAAATGAGCACAAGCTCTGATACCAATTGTTGGCCCAGATGACAATTCAAGAGGGGGGGTGAATTGGTGTTGGTCCAGATAGCAACCCAAGAGGGGGGGGGGGGTGAATTGGATTTTTCAAAAATTTAAACTCTTTTGAAAATAAACCCCAGCGGAAATAAAAACTTAGATTCGCACAAATTAAAACAGAATATGCACAAATAGAGAATTAAAGATAATGAGACAATCACGGCAAACACAAGAGATTTTATAGTGGTTCGGTGTACCTACACCTACGTCCACTCCCAAGTATCTCTTGGGTCCACACTATAATCAATCTGATTACAGCAGAGTTGTTTTGCAAGCTCACAACTCGAACTTGTTGTTTTCCCGGGTGCACAACGAACCCAGCTGGTTTTCAAGGCTCACCAGCACAAAACCTTACACCACAAGCAAACTGCTTGCACAAGGCTAACAGCCTCAATGGAATCAATCCTCCGATTGACCCAGCAAACAATAATCATTTTTACAAAACAAAGGCTCCTCCAATGAGCAAATATACAATGATAGAACACAAAATAAAGAGATAGGAATCAAAGCCTGATTTGCAGATCTTGGTGGCTTGCTTCTTCTCTTCTCTTGGGTGGATCTTCCTTTAGAATGCTCTTGAAGCTCCGAAGATCAGAAAACTAGGGCTTGCTTCTTTTCTTGAGATTTCTTCAAAATGGAGCTATGAAAGCTTGGAATCTCTCTCTTTTCTTTTGGGAATCAGTATAATCTTTCCTCTCGAATTTTTCCTCTTTTCTCTTTTGATTTTCTGATTTTCTAAGATTTTTCTCTATTCTTGTCTTTTTGTCTCTCTCTTTTTCGGATGCAGCAAACCCCCTTCTTATAGATCAGTTTAATCCATAAATAGTTTAAAACTATCCGTTAGAAACAAGTGTAAGAAGGATTAGAACCAAAAATAGCAATAGCCGTTGGGATTAAAAAGATAAAAGAAAAGTTTAGAGTCGTTCTGACAGTTCTGGAGTCGCGTCTGACATTCTGGAGTCGGCTCTAACTTTTCTGGAGTCGGCTCTAAATCGAAAATCCCCAAATCGCTTGAACTGGAGTCGTCTCTGACTTTTCTGGGGTCGACACAAAAATCTTCTGGAGTCGACTCTAACAGTCCAGGAGTCGACTCTAAGTCGTGGCCGGAAAAACCATCGTTCTGTCTTTTCTGTTGGAGTCGGCTCTAACAGTCCAGGAGTCGACTCTAAGTCTGTGCCGATTTCGGAGTCGACTCTGCGATTCCATGTGTCGACTCTAATGTCTGCAATCTTACCTTGACATTAGATTCGAACTAGAACTTGATTTGTCTTATAATTTTGATCATATCATAAACTGAAAAACTTAATCAAAATCATTAGTAACTTCAAATGTTATACTCAAATAGTTTTGTTAATCATCAAAATCAACAATTGGGTCAACAATCTCCCCCTTTTTGATGATGACAAAAACTTTGAGTATATGCATTAAAAATTCATTTGAATTAAGAGTTATAGACATTGTTAAAGCTTTAAAACTTCCTAACAGAGAATTTGATGCCAATTTTCAAAATGAAAAAAAATACTTGAGTTCTATTATAAACATCAATCAAGATGATTTAACTTTACGTAGGAAATTATTAAGCTCCCCCTGCATTGAATAACTCCCCCTATGTAAATAAACTGAAATCGATTGATCATTTTTGATACAAATTGATTAGAATTTATAAATCTCAAAATTTCTCTCCCCTTTTTAGATATGCCAATTGATTGAAATCTTATATTCCTTTAATCTTATATTCTTCCATTCTTAGCATATACAATTTTCTCTCCCCTTTTTTGTTATCAGCAATAAGGTGAATTTAAAAACAATAAAGAAGGTTATCAGAGCGAGGTTGTTGGTTCATTCAATCATAGAGATGGTAATTGGTTCTCATAGACAAATTTGCAATAAAAGGATAATTGTATTTCAATGCAAGATTCATTACATGTGTCAATTCAAGTACATTCACAGTAAAGTAACATATTCAAGTATATTCACAGTAAACCAAAATTCCTAGATACAAGCTATCAAAGTAAAGAAAGCTAGAAATCCTAAGATACAAACTAGGATAAGATAGGGTATCAAAATCAAACATGCTTGTAAACAATTTTCTTCAAATGACCAATCATTTCCATAATCTCATCTTTTTGGTCTTTCTTAAATTTTTCAAGACAAGCTTCAATTTGAGTGACAGCAACATCAATATCTTTCTTCAACTGACCAGTAGCATCTAAATAGACTCTTGATCCATCTGCTATCCCTTCTAGCCTTTCAAAAATCTTTTGAAGCTCAGATGACATGGATTCACTGATTTATCCAAAGTAGAAACTATCATGTCAAGCTTAGCAGATATCAATTTCATTTCACTTCTCATTTCCGAATCATGCTCAGTCAGTAGGGCTCTGAGCTGATCAAGCTGCTCCTCTGAAAATCTTCCAGATACCAAGGCTGACTGATGTGGAGGTGAAGGATGAGTGCTCGGTCCAGCCTCTGAAGGTCCAGCAGTAGATGGTCCAGGAATATCCTCTGCTCTGGCCTCCTCAACTCTAACTTCCTCTGCTCTGGTCTCTTGTCCTCTTTTTATCCAAATATCATTCTCTTTTCTGAAGCCCATGCGGTGAATTGTAGAGACACTGTAGTAATCAGTATGCCTTAATTTTAGTGGCTCATTATCCATTATTAGCACACCTTGGCTTCTAAAAACTAAGGTCAGAATCATACCATATGGCAGTGTTGATCTCTTCTTGGTTGCTGCTTCTGCCATATAGCCAATCATCATTCCAGCTAAATTAACAGGCCTTCCAGTAATGATACAGTCCATCAACAAGATATCTCGCTCCGAGACATACTCAAACCTTCCAATTTTAGGAAACAAGATTCTTCCACAAATATTATGAAGTAACTGAGTTCCAAATTTAGTTGATTAGCCATGATTTCTTCAAACTCAGATACTTCTCTCCCTAACATCCTAGATAGGGCACCTCCTCTATCATCATGTTGATACTCAACTAGTCCAATAGTAGGCATCTCCAATAAATTTCCAAGAGTCTCGGCCGTGATTATCACTTTGGTTCCTCTTACAAAACTTACTAAACCTCCCTCTCCTCTACATAAATCATTGTAGAATTCTCTCACAAGGGCAGGGTACGTAGGAACATCCAAAGAACAAACTTTCTCCCATCCCATTTCCTTCAATAATCGCCAATAGCAAAGCCCTCCGAAGCAAAGAAATCAAATCTACTTTTCTTCCAGTTGTAATGGCCTTACCCGCTAATTGATCTACCTGGAGAAGATGGTGAAGGTGGAGAAGCATCTTGGGTGGCAGATGATGAAGACGGTGAGGGTTGCCTCGAATCGAACGCTTCGTGGGAACGGTCGATCCACCAACGATAGCACGCTTCTTAGGAGCCATAGGAATTGATTGGAATGAGTTATTGAGAGATTTGAGGGGTTTGGAGGGGTTGGAATCGGTTTGGAACGGCTTTAGAAAGGATTAGGAGACGATAGGTTCGTTTGGGTGTCGACTCCGCCTTTTTATTTTGACCTAGTTCCACTTAGAGTCGACTCCCGCAAAGCGAGGTGTCGGCTCCGAACCAGAAACTGTCAGCGCCGAATTAGAGTCGGCTCTACAGAAGCAGGTGTCGGCTCTAATTGCCCAGACAGAACATCAAAATATGAAGGTGTCGACTCCACAAACTGCAGGTGTCGACTCCAATAGTTTCAGTGAAAAAATTTAAATTTCAAGGATCTGAAACTAATCAAATTAATCATCAAACTCTAGATAAGTGTTCCTTATCAATTGGGGAAACAATGAATCAAATTTCTAGATAAATTTCCTTATTGAACATAGAGGATTTTCAAGAAATTAATGAAGTCTAGATAGTTGTTGTCCTTAAGAGTTTCAGAAAATCATTCTAAAGGATCACAAACTCCTAATTCTCCTCTAAGATAACAAAATCTTTCCTCACTTAAAGGTTTGGTAAAAATATCAGCTAATTGATCATTAGTATTAACATATTCAAGACAAACATCATTGTTGGAAACATGTTCTCTAATAAAGTGATGTCTAATTTCTATGTGTTTAGTTCTTGAATGTTGAATTGGATTCTTAGTTAGATTGATGGCACTAGTATTATCACATCTAATAGGAATTTTATCAAGTGTGATACCATAATCTTCAAGTTGTCGCTTAATCCAAAGGATTTGAGCACAGCAACTTCCAGCTGCAACATACTCTGCCTCAGCAGTGGATAATGCAACCGAATTTTGCTTCTTGCTAAACCAAGAGATTAAGTTACTTCCTAAAAGTTGGCATGCCCACTTGTACTCTTTCTATCTAATTTACAACCAGCATAGTCAGAATCAGAATAAGCAATCAATTTTAAGGTTGAGTCTCTAGAATACCATAATCCTACATTTTTAGTTCCATTTAAGTATCTAAAGATTCTTTTAACAGCAATAAATGTGATTCCTTAGGATTAGATTGATATCTTGCACATAGGCAAACAGAAAACATAATATCTGGCCTACTTGCAGTTAAAAAGTGATCCGATCATACCTCGGTAATGCTTCTGATCTACTTTCTTACCTTCTTCATCCTTGTCCAGCTTGCATGAGGGACTCATTGGCGTACCAAGAGGTTTAGCAGATTCCATACCAAACTTCTTGAGTATTTCCTTTGTGTACTTTGTTTGGTTGATGAAAATCCCGCTTTCTCTTGTTTGATTTGAAGTCCAAGGAAGAAGTTGAGTTCTCCCATCATGCTCATCTCGAATTCTCCCTGCATTAACTTAGCAAATTCTTGACAAAGGAGATTGTTAGTAGCACCAAATATAATGTCATCAACATAAATTTGAACAATTAATAAATCCTTTTCTTTTCTTTTTAAAAATAATTTTATCAACATTTCCTCTAGAAAAATCATTTTCAATTAAAAATTTACTTAATCTATCATACCAAGCTCTAGGTGCTTGCTTTAAACCATAAAGTGCTTTGTGTAATTTGAAAACGTGGTTTGGAAATTCATGATCTTCAAAACCAGGAGGTTGTTCAACATAAACTTCCTCATTTATAAAACCATTTAAAAATGCACTTTTAACATCCATTTGAAATAAGTTGAAATTCATATGACATGCAAATGCAAGTAGTAGCCTAATGGCTTCTAATCTAGCAACAGGTGCAAAGGTTTCATCAAAATCTATACCTTCTTCCTGATTATATCCTTTGCAACTAATCTAGCCTTATTTCTAATTACCAAGCCATTTTCATCCAATTTATTTCTAAAAACCCATTTAGATCCTATTATAGGGTGGTTTTTAGGTCTGTCTACTAGGGTCCAAACTTGGTTCCTAGTGAATTGGTTTAACTCTTCCTGCATTGCTAACATCCAATAACTATCTTTCTCAGCTTCCTCTATAGTTTTAGGTTCTATATGAGATACAAATGCAAGATGATTATTGATATTTCTCATTGATGATCTAGTCCTTACACCTTGAGATGGATCACCTATGATTAGGTCCTTAGGATGACCATAAGCATATCTCCAATCTCTAGGTAGATCTTTATCATTATGAGCAGTATCAATACCATCATCCTTAGGTGAGTCATCATCCTTAGCTTCAGGTTCTTGATCTGAAGATACATTTAATTTTTCAATACCTCTTTCAATCAAAGATGTATCTTCCTCATCATCAATTTTATCTGAACTTGATGCTAAAGACTCATCAAACACTATATGAATGGATTCTTCTACAACTAAGCTTCTCTTATTAAATACTCTATATGCCTTGCTAGATGTAGAATATCCTAGGAAATACCTTCATCAGACTTTGCATCAAACTTCCCAAGATTGTCCTTACCATTGTTATGAATAAAGCATTTACAACCAAATGCATGAAAATAACCTAAATTTGGTTTCCTATTATGCCATAGTTCATAGGGAGTCTTCTTAAGGATAGGTCTAATCAGGGCTCTATTTAGGATGTAACATGCTGTGTTTATAGCTTCCGCCCAAAAATATTTTGGAAGTTGGCTTTCACATAGCATGGTACGGGCCATGTCTTCTAAAGTCCTATTCTTTCTTTCTACAACTCCATTTTGTTGAGGTGTCCTAGGTGCTGAAAAGTTATGATGTATGCCTTTTTCAAAACAGAATTTTTCAAATAAGTGATTTTCAAATTCAGTTCCATGATCACTTCTAATAGACACTATGGTAGTGTTTTTCTCATTTGTGACTTTCTTAACGAATTTCAGGAATATTGAGAAAGTCTCATCTTTGTGAGCCAAAAACATTACCCAAGTGAATCTAGAGTAATCATCTACTATCACTAGACCATATTTCTTTCCTCCTAGACTTGTGGTTCTAGTAGGTCCAAAAAGGTCCATGTGTAGTAGCTCTAGTGGCCTAGTAGTTGAAACAACATTCTTAGATTTGAAAGAAGTTCTTGTTTGTTTTCCAAATTGACATGCATCACATATTCGATTATTTTCAAAATTTAAGCTAGGAATACCTTTAACTAGATCCATTTTCAATAGTTTAGAAATTAGGTGTGTGCTTGCATGACCTAATCTACGGTGCCATAGCCAACCAATCTCATTCATCTTAGCATTATTAGCAACTAAGCAATGATTACTTGGAGATAAATTACTCAAATCAATTAAGTACACATTGCCATAACGTTTACCAACAAGAATAATGCTATTATCAATGGGATTAGTAACAGTGCAAACAGAAGCTTCAAAGGAAACTTTGAAACCTTTATCACACAGTTGGCTAATACTTATCAAATTATGTTTAAGTCCATCGACATATAAAACATTATCAATATGAGTAGATGGAGTAATTTGAATCTTACCAATACCCATGATATGGCCTTGACCATTATCACCAAAAGTAACTACTCCACCTCTTTTTGATTCAAGGGTGATGAATTGATCTTTGTCACCCGTCATGTGTCTTGAGCAACCACTATCCAGGTACCATTTTCTTTTCAGTCTGATGGCTGCAAGACACTCCTGCAAAACATTCATGTCTTAATTTTAGGTACCCAAGCCTTCTTGGGTCCTTCATGGTTAGATGCATTAAATATTGTTCCTTTGGGAACCCAAATCATCTTTCTTTTATTATGTGGAGATTTACACATATAAGATTTATGTCCTTTGTTTCCACATTTAAAACAAGTAATATTTGATGATTTTTCAGCATGTATAAAAATATTTTTCAAAGATTTTTGCTTTTTAAGTGGATTATATCCTAATCCAGCTTTATCAAAATAGCTTTTTGATTGTCCAAAATCATATTAAGTTTGATAGAGCTCAAAGTAAATTTATCAACTATAGGTTTAAGTCTATCAACTTCATTTTTCAAGCTTTCATTTTCTTTCATCAAAAGTTCTTTTTCTACAACATGCTTTTCATTTTCTAAGGATAGTTTTTGCATTTGATTTTTCAGATCTTTGTTCTTTGAACTTAAGTTTGCAAAATCATCCATTAATTCATAAAAAGCACTATGCAATTCATCGAAAGTAAAATCATCAAGAAAACTCGGACTTACCTCATCATTGTCCGCCATGAAGCATAGATTGGCCATTTCACTCTTTTCTTCCTCTTCGGAACTTGAGCTTTCCGAATCACTCCATGTGGCCATCATTGCCTTCTTTTTGAATTTCCGGGTGCCTTTCTTTAGTTGTGGGCATTCAGATTTAAAATGACCCGGCTTCTTACATTCAAAACAAATAACTTCTTTTTCTTTGCCCTTGTCCTCATCTTTTCTTGCAAAGGGCTTTTTCTTTTCAAACTTCTTCTTCTTCATGAATCTTTTAAATTTCCTTGTGATGAGTGCCATGTCCTCATCATCACTTTCATCTTCAGATTCATGAGGCTCTTCCATATATTCAGAAATCTTAAGAGCCATAGTCCTCTTCTTCTTTGACTCATCATCATCATGTTGCTTAATTTGAAGCTCATGAGTCATCAAGGATCCCAATAATTCTTCCAGGGGTAGGGTACTTAGATCCTTTGCCTCTTGTATTGCAGTCACTTTAGCTTCCCAAGTCCTAGGCAAGGAACGCAAAACCTTCCTCACAAGATCAGAATTATCATAAGATTTACCAAGACTTTTTAAACCATTAACTATATCAGTAAATCTTGTAAACATATCAGTAATAGATTCACATGCATCCATTTTAAACAATTCATACTTATGAACTAGCATGTTAATCTTGGATTCCTTGACTTGATTTGTTCCCTCATGGGTAACCTCAAGTCTATCCCAGATTTCCTTAGCAGAAATGCAAATAGATATACGATTGAATTCATTTGCATCTAATGAGCAGTATAAAACATTCATTGCTTTGGCATTAAGTTGTGCCAATTTTTTATCATGTTCATCCCATTCCGTTTCCGGTTTAGGAATCTCCATGCCATTAACTCTAGCAGTGGGTGTGTGTGGTCCATTGACTATAATGCTCCATAGATCATAGTCAAGTGCTTGAATGAAAATTTTCATTCTAGCCTTCCAATAACCATAGTTTAATCCATTAAACAAGGGTGGTCTATTTGTAGATTGACCTTCGGAAAAAGATGAACCAGCTTGAGTTGCCATGTGGATCTTTGACTCTTGATCGTTAGATCAAATCAAATGAGCACTAGCTCTGATACCAATTGTTGGTCCAGATAGCAACCCAAGAGGGGGGGTGAATTGGGTTTTTCAAAAATTTAAACTCTTTTGAAAATAAACCCCAGCGGAAATAAAAACTTAGATTCGCACAAATTAAAACAGAATATGCACAAATAGAGAGTTAAAGATAATGAGACAATCACGGCAAACACAGAAGATTTTATAGTGGTTCGGTGTACCTACACCTACGTCCACTCCCAAGTACTCTTGGGTCCACACTATAATCAATCTGATTACAGCAGAGTTGTTTTGCAAGCTCACAACTCGAACTTGTTGTTTTCCGGTGCACAACGAACCCAGCTGGTTTTCAAGGCTCACCAGCACAAAACCTTACACCACAAGCAAACTGCTTGCACAAGGCTAACAGCCTCAACTGAATCAATCCTCCGATTGACCCAGCAAACAATAATCGTTTTTACAAAACAAAGGCTCCTCCAATGAGCAAATATACAATGATAGAACACAAATAAAGAGATAGGAATCAAAGCCTGATTTGCAGATCTTGGTGGCTTGCTTCTTCTCTTCTCTTGAGTGGATCTTCCTTTAGAATGCTCTTGAAGCTCAGAAGATCAGAAAACTAGGGCTTGCTTCTTTTCTTGAGATTTCTTCAAAATGGAACTATGAAAGCTTGGAATCTCTCTCTTTTCTTTTGGGGAATCAGTATAATCTTTCCTTCGAATTTTTCCTCTTTTCTCTTTTGATTTTCTGATGGATTTCAAGATTTTTCTCTATTCTTTCTTTTTGTCTCTCTTTTTTTGGATAGCAAACCCCTTCTTATAGATCAGTTTAATCCATAAATAGTTTAAAACTATCCGTTAGAAACAAGTGTAAGAAGGATTAGAACCAAAAATAGCAATAGCCGTTGGGATTAAAAAGATAAAAGTAAAGTTTAGAGTCGTTCTGACAGTTCTGGAGTCGCGTCTGACATTCTGGAGTCGGCTCTAACTTTTCTGGAGTCGGCTCTAAATCGAAAATCCCCAAATCGCTTGAACTGGAGTCGTCTCTGACTTTTCTGGGGTCGACACAAAAATCTTCTGGAGTCGACTCTAACAGTCCAGGTGTCGACTCTAAGTCGTGGCCGAAAAAACCATCGTTCTGTCTTTTCTGTTGGAGTCGGCTCTAACAGTCCAGGAGTCGACTCTAAGTCTGTGCCAATTTTTGGAGTCGACTCTGCGATTCCATGTGTCGACTCTAATGTCTGCAATCTTACCTTGACATTAGATTCGAACTAGAACTTGATTTGTCTTATGATTTTGATCATATCATAAACTGAAAAACTTAATCAAAATCATTAGTAACTTCAAATGTTATACTCAAATAGTTTTGTTAATCATCAAAATCAACAATTGGGTCAACAATTGGGTTCTTTAAAAAATTTAACACTTAAAACTTAAAACCTATCTCACAAGGATTAAGTGAACTTGTGAAGTGAAGCAATAATGTAAAGCACAATAAGAGAGAGAGAGATAGAGACAATCACTACAAACATAAGATATTTATAGTGTTCTGTGTATCCCACACCTACATCCACTCCCAAGCAACTCTTGGGTCCACACTATAATCCAATGATTACAGTTGAGTTGTTTTACAAGCTCACAACTCTAACTTATTATTTTACATGGGGTCACAACGAATCCAGCCGGTTTTCACGGGTTCACCAGCACAAAACCCAACCCCAAGCTAAACTAGCTTGTTCCCAAGGTAAACTACCTTAACCAATTCAATCCCCCTGATTAAATTAGTAAACAGCAAATCAAGATAATGTTTACAACAAAGTAAAGCTCCTTAGATGAGCAAATAAGCAATGTAAATAAACAAGAGTAAGGAAAGCCTGATTGAAGCCAAGTGGATTTGAGCTTTTCTTCTTTTCTTCTTTTCCTCCTCTCTTTTGAATGGTTGAATCAAGCTTCAACTCTGATTCTTGACCAAAATCTGTTGGAGAGAACTTTGAGAAAATAGGGCTTTTGCTCTTCTTCTTTTTTCCTTTGAAAATCCTCCGATTTTGAACTTTTAGGGCTTAGGATTTCTCTTGAATCTCTCTTTGAAAGATAGATGTGAACTTTTTTCTTTACATATCTCTTGATTTTTTTTTTATTTTTTTCTCCATTCTTGTTCTTCTTTTCAAATGGATGAATCCCTCCTTTTATAGAGTCTTAATCCGAGATTAGGTGAGAAAATAGCCGTTACAAAGTATCTTGGATGATTCTCCATGCAAGAAAATAGATCCATTGAGAGTTAGGTGGAAAAATATATCCGTTAGAGCTGATCTGGCACTTTTAAAAATCATCCTTGACAGGTTGGATTTAGCTCCAACTTTTCATGTGTCGGCTCCATATCGTGTTTCCATAAATAGCAAAAAATAATCTGACATGGAGTCAGCTTCGACTATGCAAAGTGTCGACTCCCTGCTGACTGGAGTCGGCTCCTGATTTCTGTTGTGCCGGCTTTAAGATTTGCTTCAAAAATATAGTCTCTGTGAATCATGTTAGAGTCGGCTCCGCCAGGTCGGGTGTCTGCTCCAAAACTTTAGGTGTCGGCTCCGAAACTCTAGGTGTTGACTCCAAACCGTGCCAAAAATATAAAACTATTCTGATACGCTCTGGAGTCGGCTCGAGTGGTTCTAGGTGTCGGCTCCAATTTTTGAACTTAAATAAATTCCATTGAAATTTAATTCAAAACTGATTTCTAAGTACCATTTGGATAAATAACCGATCTTAATTCCTGAAACACTTATCAAATCTATCAGAAACATAAGGAATATACTTATGGCTTTTGTTAATCATCAAAATCAATAATTGAGTAAATAAATTTTCAATAATTTCTCCAACATGAGCATCGTGACTTAGAGCCAACACATGGGAGATTAGAGCTGACTCTAATCTATCTGGCATGGATTTTAGACATCAGAATTACTCCAAAAAGACATCTTTTTTCAAATAAGTCTCAACGACTCCTTCCTCTTTTGTGTCTAACACATCCACAAGTACTTCCAATGTATAGTTTTGCATCTAAAAATGGATTAAGAAGATGTTATAAGATGGAGCTTCGGACCATTTGAAAAGAAAGTGAAAAAATAGAGAGGAAAAATTGAAAATCAAAGAGATAGAGTTCAGATTTGAAATCACAAGTGTTCAAAAAATAGTTTAAAGAAATCCAAAGCATTTAATAACCAACTCTGAAGAATTTTCATCATTTAGAAGAAGAAAAGCAAGAGCCCTAGTTCTTCATCCCTCTTTACATCAATATATCTTCCAAAGATTTAATCCTATCTCGAGGAAGATCATCCAAGAAAAAAAGAAGAAAAGAAGAAAAGAAGAAAAGAAGAACTCCAAAGATCTACTAATCCGGCTTTTCTATTCCTATCTCGCTTATATTATTTATTTGCTCATTTGAGAAGCTTTCATTCTATTGTAACTATTTCTTTAGTACATTTGGTTACTGATTCAATCAGGTGATTCAATTAGGTAAGGCAGTTGGCCTTGTGCAAGCTAAGGTTAACTTGTGATAGGTTATGTGCTGGTGAGCCTATGAAAACCGATTGAGTTCATTGTAACTCCATTGTAAAACAATAAGTTTGGTTTGTGAGCTTGTAAAACAACTCGGTTGTAATCTGAGTGATTATAGTGTGGGCCCAAGAGTTGTTTGGGAGTGGATGTAGGTGTAGTCAACACCGAACCACTATAAATCTTTGTGTTTATCGTGCTTATCTTTATTTCTCTCTACTCTATCTTGTTTACTCTATTTTGCATTCATAAGCATCACACTCTCTGCATATCTTAGTGCACTTTAAATTTGAGAAACTTTTTTAAAGCTTTAAATTTTTGAGAACCCAATTCACCCCTCCTCTTGGGTTACCATCTGGGCCAATAATTGGTATCAGAGCTTGTGCTCATTCTTTTTTGATTCAACGATCAAGAGTTAAAATCCAAATGGCAGCTCAAGCTGATTCTTCTTTTTCTGAGGAACAATCCATAAACCGTCCATCCTTGTTTAATGGCACAAACTATTCATATTGAAAAGCTAGAATAAGGATTTTCATTCAAGCCTTAGACTATGATTTATGAAGTGTCATTATCAATGGTCCTAGTACTTCCACATACCTAGTTGATGGATCCATTGTTCCTAAGCTCGAAAGGGATTGGAATAAAAATGATCAAAAAATGGCCCAGCTCAATGCCAAGGCCATGAATGTCCTATACTGCTCCTTGGATGCAAATGAATTCAATAGAATATTTGTGATAGCACATAATTACTCTAAATTCACTTGGGTATTATTTTTGGCTCACAAAGATGGGACTTTTTCTATATTTCTGAAATTCTTCAAGAAAGTCACAAATGAGAAAAACACTACCATAATGTCTCTTAGAAGTGATCATGGGACTGAATTTAAAAATTATTTGTTTGAAGATTTTTGCATAAAAAATGACATCCATCATAAATTTTCAGCACGTATAGGACACCTCAACAAAATAGAGTGGTAGAAAGAAAGAATAAGACTCTAAAAGACATAGCCCATACCATGCTATGTGAAAGCCAACTCTCAAAATATTTCTAGGCAAAAGCTATAAACACAGCATGTTACATCCTAAACAGAGCTTGATTAGACCAATCCTTAAGAAAACTTTCTATGAACTATGGCATGATAGAAAGCCCAATATTAGTTACTTTCATGCATTTGGCTGTAGATGTTTCATTCATAATAATGGAAAGGACAATCTAGAAAAGTTTGATGCTAAGTCAGATGAAGGCATATTCTTAGGCTATTCCATATCTAGTAAGGCATATAGAGTATTCAATAAAAGTATTTGATTGTAGAAGAGTTTATCCATGTAGTGTTTGATGAATCTTTTGCATCAAGTTCAGAAAAGATAGATGATGAGGAAGATACTAATATCCTTGAAAGATATTTTAAAAAACTGAATGTTGATGTATCTTCAGATCATGAACAAGAAGCTAAAGATGATGATTCACCTAAGGATGATGTTATTGATACTATTCGTAATGATACAAATCTACCTAGAGATTGAAGATATGCTTATGATTATCTAAAGGACCTAATCATAGGTGACCCATCTCAAGGAGTAAGAACTACATCATCCATGAGAAATATCAATAATTATCTTGCATTTGTATCTCATATAGAACCTAAAACAATTGAGAAAGCTGAAAATGATAGTAATTGAATGCTAGCTATGCAAGAGGAATTAAATTAGTTTACTAGGAATAAGGTATGGATCCTAGTTGATAGACCCAAAGATTATCCAATTATAGGATCCAAATGGGTGTTTAGAAATAAGTTAGATGAAGATGGCACAGTTATTAGAAATAAGGCTAGATTAGTTGCAAAGGGATATAATTAGGAAGAATGTATCGATTTTGATGAAGCCTTTGCACCAGTTGCTAGATTAGAAGCCATTAGATTGTTACTTGCATTTGCATGTTGCATGAGCATTAATTTATTTCAAATGGATATAAAAAGTGCATTCTTAAATGGCTTTATAAATAAAAAGTTTATGTTGAGCAACCATTTGGTTTTGAGGATCATAAATTTTTAAATCATATTTTTAAATTACACAAAGCACTTTATGGTTTAAAGAAAGCATCTAGAGCTTGGTATGATAGGCTGAGTAAATTTTTGATTGAAAATAATTTTTTTAGAGAAAATATTGATAAAACCCTATTTTTGAAAAAAAAAAGATTTATTAGTAGTGCAAATTTATGTTGATGATATAGTTTTTGGTGCTACTAATAATCTTCTTAGTCAAGATTTTGCAAAGCTAATGCAGGGAGAATTTGAAATAAGCATGATAGGAGAACTGAATTTCTTTTTAGGACTTAAAATCAAATAAGAGAAAGAGGAATCTTTATTAACTAAACAAAATACACGAAGAAAATTCTTAAGAAGTTTGGTATGGAAGTTGTCAAATCTCTCAGCATGCCAATGAGTCCTTCATGCAAACTCGATAAAGATGAAGATGGTAAGAAAGTTGATCAAAAGATTTATAGAGGTATAATTGGTTCTTTACTTTACTTAACAGCTAGTAGACCTAATATTATGTTTGTTGTATGTTTATGTGCTAGATATCAATCTAATCCTAGAGAATCTCACTTAATTGCTGATTATGCTAGTTGTAAATTAGATAAAAAAAGTACAACTGGTGAATGCCAATTCTTAGGCAGTGGCTTAATCTCTTGGTTTAGCAAAAAGCAAAATTCGGTTGCATTATTAATTGCTGAAGCTGAATATGTTACAGCTGAAAGTTGTTGTGCTCAAATCCTTTGGATTAAGCAACAACTTGAAGATTATGGTATCATACTTGATAAGATTCCAATTAGGTGTGACAACACTAGTGCAATAAATTTGATTAAAAATCCTATTCAACATTCAAGAACCAAACATATAGAGATAAGATACCATTTCATTAGAGAACATGTTGCTAACAATGATGTTTATCTTGATTATGTATGTACTGATGAACAATTAGCTGATATATTTATAAAATCCTTAAGTGAAGAGAGATTTTGTTATCTTAGAGGATAATTAGGAGTTTGCAACCCATTGAAATGATTTTGAAACCCCTAAGAATGATTATCTAGATTCCAATCATTTTCTTGAAAAAAACTTCTTATGTTTCTAAGAAAAATCATCTAGATATTTGAATTTCTTGATCCCCTTTACCTTAAGGAAGATCTATCTAGAGTTTGATGTCTAATTTGATAAGTTTCAGATCCTTTGAAACTCTCAATTTCCACTAAAACTATTGTGGAGCCACTCTATCAGTGTTGGAGTCGACTCTGATTATTCGGAGTCTCTGTTTGTTCATTAGAGCCGACTCTAGCTACTATCAGAGCCAACTCTATTTCGGGCACTGACTGTGTTAGCGATTTAAAGCCGACACCTTACTTTTCAGGAGTCGACACTAAGTGGTCCCCATTCGATATATCTAGAGTAGAGCCGATACTTTTCCAAACCAAATCGACTCCAAATCGTTCCGATTTTCTCTCCACATCTCTCAAACTTTCAAACACCTTTGATTCTCATTTTTCTCGACCTCAATGGCCCCCAAACGCAGTGCATCTGGCATTGGTGCCTCCGTCACCACTAGAAGATGCTCCGTGCGATGACCAGTGAGACCACCTTCTCCAAGTTCTCCGACAACCTCTTTCTCATCAACTCCAAGTGCAATCCCTACACCACCTTCACCCCAAGTTGATCGTCTGGCTGGAAAAGTAATTACCATGGGAAGAAAGATAGATTTTTACTTCTTTGATTCAGAAGATTTTTCTATTGGTAGACAGTTGTGAGAAATGGGCTGGGAAAAAGTGTGCTCCCTTGATATACCTACTTACCCTACTCTAGTAAGAGAGTTTTACAATGATTTGAGTAGATGAGATGGAAGACTTGCCAGCTATGTTAGAGGAACCCAAGTAAATATCACTTCTGAGATTTTGGAAAACATTTTGGAAGTTCCTGTGATTGGGATGATAGCAAATCAGCATAGTAACAAAGGTGATGCATTGGCAAGAATGTTAGGGAGAGAAGTTTCTGATTTTGAAGAGATAATGGCCAATCAATTGAGTCTGGAATTAAGACCTTTATATAACATCTGAAGTAGGATTTTATTTCCTAAGACTGAACGTTTTGAGTATGTGTCTGAAAGGGATGTTGTGGTTATGGACTGTGTCATTATTGGACAACCCATTAACCTTGCTAGAATGATGATTGGATATATGGCTGAGGCCGCAATAAAGAAGCGATCCACTCTTCCATATGGAATGGTTCTAACTTTGGTTTTTCGAAGCCAAGGTGTAAGTATTTTTGAAAATGAGTTGCAGAAGAAGCTGAGACATACAGACTATTACAGAATGTCCACTCTCCACCAGATGGGATTCAGAAAATTGGATGGTCAGTAGCAGAAAAGAGGATAATCCAATGTACCAGAGAGAGGAGCTCGAGCTGTAGAGGCTGATATTGACTTTGTTGAGGAGGTCTTCTGACCTTCAGTAGCTGAACCCTCTGCTCCCGATCCTTCTTTTGATCCTTCTAGATCAAGTCATTCACCAGCTTCTCCATCGGCACCAACAGCTTTTACTGGACATTTCCCTGATTCTTCTAGTTTTTTTGATAGGCAGATTAGCTCAAAGCCTTATTGGCTGAGCTTTTACTGGACATTTCCCTGATTCTTCTAGTTTTTTTGATAGGCAGATTAGCTCAAAGCCTTATTGGCTGAGCATGAGGCAAAAATTAAAGATGATGTCAGAAATTAGTTGTTAGGATTCAGGCAGCTTGTATACACTTTGGAAGAAAAGGTTAACAAAATTGAGTCATCATTCAGTACTTCTTTTGATGCTTTGAAGACTGAGTTGTGATCTATTTTTGACAAGATCAAAGATATTGGAGGTGATTCAAATGTCTATTCCAAAGGTAATGCGGAGCTATAAGAGAAAGTTATGACAACAGCTTCCCTTATTGAAAAATTGATTAATGATTTTATAAAGGTTCAAGGAAAAGGAATGGAACAAATTTTAGAGGAATTGAAAACGATTCTGAAATAATGTTCCTTACCCTTCCAACTTCTCTAGCTGATCCAGTCACTCAACTCCAAGCCAAGTAACTTCAACTCCAATCCAATCAATTTCAAGCCAACCTATCAAAGATTATATTTAGATATTATATCTTCATAGTTTGTTTTTAGTAAAGTTAAGTTATGTTTGTGCTTAGGATTTAATTTAAAACTATGTTGTTATTTTATGCTTACTTAGCTTGTACTTAGGATTCAACTTGAAATTATGTTGATGTTCTGCTTGAAATGTTGTATGAAATGTTATGATCTAATGAATTCAACTTTGATCTTTGCAAAATGGATGAATTATGTGATAATTGATTCATATTTTGAGTGATCGATATCCCACTTTGAGTAAGAACTACCCTATGCTTTCCTACCTTTTTGTTGATAACAAAAAAGGGGAAGAGATAAGTGTATATGCATATGGACTTTTGATATTATTTTTTATGCATATGGACTTTTGGTATAACTTTTGGTATCAATAAAGCTAAAAGAGAGAGATGTATATGAACATATATTAAAGGGGAGTTATATTACTCAGGGGGAGCTTATTTAAATTTGAATTGATAAGAGCTATGAATTGATAATTGGAATTGCATTTTGAAACTTGAAAGGTATGAAACATGGAATGCAATCTTTTTTAAATAGAATGAAGTATGTGTTTGAAATAATTATGTTTAAAGTTTTTAAAGTATTATTTTATTTATTTAAGTTGAAATGCATATACTCAATGTTTTTGTCATCATCAAAAAGGGAAAGATTGTTGACCCAATTATTGATTTTGATGAATAACAAAAGCCATATGAGTATATTCCTTATAGTACTAATGATTTTGATTAAGTGTTTCAGGTATTTAAATGTCTAAATAATCAAAATCTAAAGAAAAACTGAGTTTGATTCGATTCTAACATAATGTGTCAAAAGTTCAGACATTAGAGCCGACTCTAGAAGGATTAGAGCCAGCTCTGGAGCGTATCAGAACTGTTTGACACGTTCGGCACGCATTAGAGCCGACTCTGTAGTTATTAGAGCCGACTCTAATCCGAAGATAGTAAGCCCCTATTTTTGCATCAAATTAGAGCCGACTCTGCAGAGTTTAGAGCCGACTCTAATGACAAAACAGAGACTAATTTTTCGAAGCTCAAATTAGAGCCGGCTCCTGCATTTGCTAGAGCCAACTCCAGCAAGAAAGGTGTCGCCCCACGGAAAGCTAAAGTCGATCCCAAGAAAAGAAAAAGTTACCTTTCGAGCATCGCGACTTAGAGCCGACACATAGGAGATTAGAGCCGACTCTAATATGTTTGGCACGAATTTCAGACATGTCAGAATGACTCCAAAAGACATCTTTTTTTAAATAAGTCTTAACAACTCCTTCCTCTTTTGTGTCTAACATACCCACAAGTACTTCCAACATTTGACAAGGAAGCAAAAATATAGAGAGGAAAAATTGATAATCAAAGAGAAAGAGTTTAGATTTAAAATTCCAAGTGTTCGAAAAAGAGTTTAGAGAAATTCAAAGCATTCAAAAGTCAACTCTAAAGGATTTTCATCATTTAGAGAAAAGTAAGAGCCTTAGTTCTTCACCCCTCTTTACATCAACGTTTCTTTTAAAGCTTCAATCCTATCTTGAGGGAGATCATCCAAGAAGAAAAGAAGAAAAGCTCAACTCCAAAGATCTACTAATCAGGCTTTTCTATTCCTATCTCGCTTATATTGTTTATTTGTTTATTTGAAGAGCTTTCATTCTATTGTAACTATTTCTTTAGTATATTTGGTTACTGATTCAATTAGGTGATTGAAACAGGTGAGGCAGTGGGCCTTGTGCAATCTAAGGTTAGCTTGTGATAGGTTGTGTGTTGATGAGCCTATGAAAACCAGCTGGGTTCGTTGTGATCCTGTTGTAAAATAACAAGTTTGGGTTGTGATTTTGTAAAACAACTCGGCTGTAATCTGGATGATTATAGTGTAGGCCCAAGAGTTGCTTGGGAGTGGATATAGGTGTAGTCAACACCGAACCACTATAAATTCTTGTGTTTATCATGCTTGTCTCTATTTCTCTCTACTCTATCTTGTTTACTATGTTTTTCATTCATAAGCATCACACTCTCTGCATATCTTAGTGCACTTTAAATTTGAGAAACTGCTTTAAAGCATTAAATTTTTGAGAACCCAATTCATCCCTCCTCTCTTGGGTTGCTATCTGGGCCAACAGAACCCGTATGACAAATCACTGGCTCTTTAAGTATGCTCATAGAGTAGGAGGCGTACCTTTTGAAACTTAGAGGCTCAAGTCAAGACATGGGCATTCCAAAGGCCAAGGCGCTACCAAAAGATAAGTTTGTCAAATTTAGGCGAAATGTCTTTTTTATCATTAATTCTTTCACTTCAATAATCTCATTGTTGTAACAAAAAGACTAACGCTAGTCGGATTACAATATATTGAAAGCAGAAAAAGAAACTAAACCTAAGGCTCGGCGGGTCCTGGCCTGTCCTCGGCACCGCCATTCTCTGGATCTTCATCTTCATCCTCAGGCCTGATGTTTTCAAGGTCAGTCACTTTGTAAATTCAAAAAATTTCTCCTTATACTTTTCAAAGCCTTGGGCATAGGTGTCAAGAGCCATTTTGCTAGACTCGACAGCAAAGTCCGTAGAACCTTTATAAAGCCCAACAGCCTCCCGAGCTCGAAATTCGACGGCGGCAACCTTTGTTAAGGCTTGAACTTCGATGGCTGCCACTTTCTCTATGGCTTGAGCCTCGACGGCGGCCAGCTTCTCCATGGCCTGAGCCTCAATGATGGCCAATTTTTCCATAACCCTCCGAATTTCTGCCTTAGCACAAGCCAACTTCTCCATGAAGGCCTGACCTTCGGATTTGGTCGTGTCAATCCTGTTTTCATCATGGTCCACCTTTAGAAGAGGATCTTCTAACTTCTCCTCCATCGGCCTAAGCCTTGACATGGCTTCTGCCAATTTGGCCTCAGCAACTTTGGCACTCCTCTTAGCCTCCTCAGCCCGGGCCTTGAAGGAGCAGTTTTCTTCCTGGACAGCTCAGAACTTGCCGGTCACCGCCGCCTCCTGGGTCCTGATCTTGGTCAATTCCTTGGTTAAATCATTGACTCGAGTCTTAAGGGCAGCTAGCTCATCCTGAGCATGCCTGCTACTGTTGGAACTCCCGGTACAAATATCCCGAAGGACAAAAAGACCGTTGGATACCTGCGTAGATCGATGGATTAGAACGCAGACTATATCCAACCAAGAGAGCAGAGTCAGCACACTTACATGGAGGATGGCGGTGAAAAGAGTGTCAAGAGACCTCTCGATTGGCTGACAGCGGAGTTCAGCCTAAAAGTTGGAGAGAGTGGAGCAACTCAAGAGGCGCTCTGCATGGCCGTAACCTTGGATAGCCGACTGGGAGGAGCATTGTCTAGAGACAACCTTGCTCCTCCGGAGTCGATTGGGTGGCTGAGGAAGTGCCCTCTCCAGCTTCCCGCACTGGGGGCATTGCGGCCTTTACTTTTGGCGCGGTCTCATCTTCGGTCCCGGCGACAGTCGAAGGTCCTCTCCTCAGCGGCTCCGCCTCGACCCCAATAGGAGGAGCCCTCGTCAATGGTGCTTCAATAGGGGGATCTCCCCTTCTCAACTCTTCTACTGGGATGGCCTTGGGAGCTACGGGAGGAGCCGTTGAGGGCTGGGTTGTCCCGTCCTATTCTTCTTGATGGAGCTTTTTAGGTGCCATCCCCATCGTGTCATCTGCGGCCTTCTTTCTTTTTTTGAGGCCCACCGTGAAAAAATCAGGAGAGAACCTCATCTCTGTATAATGAGGTGAAAATGATTAAAAAAATAAAAAATGAATGAATGATGGTGATGAGGTGACGCTCACCAAACGTCGGTGGTGGCGACGCTGGCACTGCGCTGACTTCATGGAGGTTATCCTTTGCCAACAAATCTCAGAAAGAAGGAATGACGAAGGATATTAGGGCATCGAAGAGCTCTCGGTCTCTCTCCTCTATAACCGAGTTTTTATTGGGGCTAGTATCAGGATGGTGCCAGGCAGTCTTCATCCCCTCCACATGGATATAGAAGAATTGAGACTTCCATTCTTTGACCTTGGAGGGCAAGTTAAGTTTGAGGACTCTTTTAGGCCTGAAGGCAAAGCTTCACCACCCATTTTTCTTGGGGTTTCAAAGTTTATATAATGCCCGGAACAAGGAGACTCGGGCGGGAGCACCATGAAAATGGCAGATTACCAGAAAGGCGCAAATAATCTGAATGGAATTCGGAGTTAATTGCACCGGGATTAGATTATACCTATCTAAAAGGTTAAGAAAAAAAGGATGAAAAGGGAGGCGAAGTCCACTCTTGAAAAATTCCTTATACAAGGCAACCCCGCTGGACCAGCCGTAGGTTACCTTGTCACCATACCAAGGGGCAGAAAGACAAACACTATCTGGTATATCATACTTGACTTGGAGATTTTTTTATGTCCTGGGCTTTCATGGTGGAGGTTATTCCTTATGAGCCTACAGATCTAGAGTAGGTAATCGGGGGAGATATCGAATGAGAAGGCGAAGGCGAGGCCCTAGCAACTAGAGATGATGCCGTAGCGGCTGGAGGTGATACTTTAGCGGTTAGAGGTGATGCCCTAGCGGCTGAAGGTGATACTCTAGCGGCTGAAGGTGATGCCCTAGGGAACGGAGGAGAAGCCTTAGATTGTAGGGGAGAAGCCCTAGTCGAAAACAGAGCGGCGATCACCGATTGACCACAAATGGATATGCCATCAGAAACTCGATGCGGCACCTGAAGGATTTCCTCCATAGAGGGTTCTACTATGGGTCTCTTACCTTTTCTATCGGAATGAGGATCCATGAGAGTGAAAAGAAATAAATAGAAAAGAACTGACCTTGAATCAGAAGGGTAGAGGCAAGAAGTCAATGTTCGGGAAGTTGAAAGAATGTAGAAGACGTAATGGAGGAATGAGGAGCCCAGAGGAATGGATGGGATAACTTTTATACATAATTTCTGAAAGTCCCGCCCACTATAATGCCATGCAGAGGCATGGAGGCAAGGTTACTATCTAGTTGTCCGTTAGTTATTGGAGGAATGCAATCCATACCCAATGATAGGATGGAGACAAGAGTGATCTAATGATAACACCCCATCTTTCCTTACTAGTCACGAGGCATTTTCCTCGATCCTCCCGCGGGATATGATGCTTTCAATACCATTTCTTAAATGATGAGAAGACCTCAAAGAGACCTTACTTCTTCAAAAGCACATGCCCACCTCCACTAATTTATGGCACGTAAAACCCAACAAAGCAAGGGAGTTTGCGCTCCTTTTCCTTTGCAAGTGCTGCACATGTGAGCACCAAGATTCAGGAGTGAGAGGGCATATGGTGTGGTTGATAAAAGCCACTATGAGTTAATGGCCAAAATTACCTGACGGCGGAAATTATTGAAAAAGTTAACCATCCTAACAAGAGCAGTCCCTAGGCGGCTCCTAGGTTGCTCCAGCAACAGCGGTCCCTAGGCGGCCCTGAGGCAGCTTTTAGGCGGCCTCAGCAAAAGTTGTCCCTAGATGGCTCCGAGGCGGCTCTTACTGTCAGCTCCCCCTTCTCTCTGGGGCCACCAATAGCACACCTGCACACCTATGGTAATTGGATAGAGTTTTGTCAGTCTTTATGTAGCACTCCATAAAGAACTAGAGAACCCCAACTAATTATCATAAGTGACTGACACTCAAAAACACATCCTACTAAAAACTTTTTATTATCATCTCAAATATATGCACATCACTCAAATCAACACTAAGCATCAACCTGCTCAGATAATATTTTTCATGACATTTCTCAGGTAGTTTACAAGATCACATTCACAATCGACATCAAAATCATAAGTACATACATCATACTCATAATTTTCTCCAAAACATAAGTCTTGTATTCGTATCCAAATAAGTCTGATACATCACCACATCTCACTGTACACTTACACATATGCAAATATACAAATATCACCCCACACTAACTTAATATACATGGCTATCATCTATACACCCTTGCATCCAAACAAGCATCACCAGCTAAGGGTCTGATCCCGCTTATCCTTTGATCCTGGCAGAAATATTCACTGATCTGAAAGTAAATATCAATGATAGAGTGGTGAGACCTAAGTCCTAGTGTCTGAATAACCATCTAACCATGGAGAAATAGAGAACCATAACCTCACATTTTCAACCGTATGCTGATACTATATTGCTTGTATAACTCAAAGTATATTTTTAACATGAGATAAAGTAAAATATAGCTTATTCTTCAAATAATATACCAGTACTGAAATACTCTACAATAACTTTCCACCGAAAGATAACTCATTAAGATAAAAATTCATGCATTACAATATGAAGATATGCATTCTTTATCTACAGCCCAGACTTTCTTTATTAAATTCTCAGATTCCCACTGGGATATGCCTGCCAACTGGCATCTCATGTAAACTTTTTCTCTTGGGATAATTACTTGGCCCACTGGTCCTTTTTAAATAACAATATATGCTTTTAAATCTCATGATACTGGACTGTTTATGTAATACCTCTGAGGTACCACCCTACAGTTGCCTTCCTGTAGGTGTACTCTCATTGGGTGCGTGACTAGCAATAGGATCCTCGTATAAATAGCACCCCTTACCCGTGCGGTTCATCCGACAAAATGCTTTGTTCCTTAACCCTGGAATCTTGAGTTTTCTCTCTGCCCCCATGAGCTATATATTTAGTAACCAGCTCCACTGAGCTATGATTCATGCCCCCACGGGCTGCTTATAACCTGTCCCTCTGGCCTGGTCAAGCGTGCACTCACCCCTGATTCTATGGTTCATCGTACGATCGAATCGCAAGGAGGTGCCGGCTCAATAGTAGTGTGCAATGCTCATGCTACAGCACAGTCTAAAGGGTGATCAGCCCCATAGCTGCCTGATGCTCAGTATGATAGATACATCAAAATATGCCATTTGTAAAGCTTTATCATGCAAATATGCCATATATGCATCAACCATCCCCTCATCGAAACTCACGCTTATGTCTTTATGCATAAAACTCATGCTTATTTCTTTATACTTAAAACTCATGCTCAAAACTCATGTATCAGAATACCATATAGTAGGTTCTCATTTCTCAGATTTAAAACATACATAATACTCTACTAAACATAATATACCACAACTAGGTATTAATCTCATTATACTAGCTCAAATTAACTTCTCATTGCTAGATGAGAAACCCACTCACCTTAGCAGGTTACTCCTAAACTGGTACTCAACTCCGATATTTCAGCTCTTTGGAATAACCTTCTTGACCTATGTCAACATACAGATACATTAGCTATTAGAGTTACCTCCACACGAGGTTTTCCCATGAAACTATGCATGCTTACATGATCTATCCTCTAATATCTCATTATTTCTTCATCCTTTTCTACTCAAGATTACTTCCACTATTACCTCAAAATACAAGAATCTAAGAAAATCTAAAGTCATGCAAGATCTAGGAAAGCTGTAGCTTACCTGAAGTCAAGTACAAACCCCAAGCTTTCCTTTCCGTTCCTCTTTCTTTCTCCTTTTTCTTCCTCTTCCTATCTTTCTTTCTTTCTTTCTCCCTTTCTTTCTTTCTTTCTTTTCTCTGGCTAAACCCATGTTTTCCTTTTTCTCTAGTGACTTGGGGACCAAGTCATCGGTAACCTAGGGGCTAAGGCATGCCAAATTCCTATTTGCCCTCAAACACTCTTAACGCATGCTTTTTGGAAAACACGTGGCTCACTTATAACCATGATATTTTGCCCTTAGATTTTTTTTTCTAAATTACCCTCAGCATAATTAGCAATTGACATCGAAACCTTTTCCCATTTTGCCCATGACATAGCATTTTTTAATCGATTTATAGCCCAGATTATTATTATTTATTTAAATCAATACTTTATGTAATATTTCTAAGAAAAGACCTTATATCTTAAAGAGCTCAATTTTAGAAATCCAACGGTTCAAACAACACTCAAATCGGACTTAAAACAAAATAAATATGAATATCTCAAGATTTAACCCAAGAAATCTACCGTCTTAGAGTCGGTTCCAACAGATTTAGAGTCGGCTCCCGCAAAAATTAGAGTCGGCTCCTGAAAATTAGAGTCGGCTCTAATACGAGGCAAAAATATTAACCTTTTATTTTTTTAATAGAGTCGACTCCCTCTTCTACGAGAGCCGACTCTAAAGTGTGCCGGAAGTTTAAAACCGTGCCAGAGTCGACTCAACTCCAATTAGAGTCAACTCTAATTACTAAAAACATCACTTAAGGATAAAACTCAAACTAAACTTGATTTTTCTTGTGATTTAAGTCTATTAAAACTCAAATCTCTCAATTTCTTAAATCAAACTCATTAGTTCTCAAAATATACTCATTTACTCATTAAATTTCTCCTTTTTACATTTATCAAATGGCCAACATACCCACACTTCATTGAAACCCTCCAACTTTTATTTTAAATAAAAATGCCATTAATATTACCAATAAATTATAAGGTTTTCAGGATGTTACACTTAGGCAGCCCCAAAGCGGTCCCGAGGTGGCTCCTAGGCAATCCCAGTAAGAGCTGTCCCTAGGCGGCCCCAAGGCGGCTCCTAGGCGGCCCTCTGTGTATGAAGGTTTTCACATTGGTCTTGAGCCTGGAGCGACTATGGTTTTATCTTATCTTCAAAGGTCATTTTGACTTCTCAAGCAAGTTTCTGCCTTGAATAAGGCTAGGCCCACCAACTATCCTTGATCCATATCAGTCCAAAAAGATAGAAATCGTCAGTTCCAGCATAAGCCCCAAAAGTCGTAATCATCAGACAACATTAATAACCCTGATCAGATAAAGCCCTAAGGGTCATCATCTATCATGAAGCTACAAATCTCCAAATTATTAAGGTTCCAAAAGTCACCAAAAAGATTTAATGACTCTGGCCAAATAAGCCTAAAAAGGTGTTTGTCGGCCATGAAGTACCAATCACCAAAAAGAAGGGGGGACTTAATCCCACTAATTCTGACATTCTATCCACATAAGTCATAACTCATCATAAGATTCCAATCTTATCAAGCAAGCAACACGGATTCAAAGGGTCAATATGAATGGTAAGAAGGATTCCAGACCGAGGTATGAACACTAGAGCAAATACTAAAAGAATTTTATCATCTTCCTCCTAAGGCTAATTTAGAGCTTTTTCAAGCTCACGGTGTCAAATTTAGGTTTTGTTCTCAATCCCCTTCTTGTGAGGGTTGCTCACTTTATATAAAGTTTTCGAACTAATTACAAGGCTAAAAATCAGCCATTACATAAGATACACATGATTATGTAAGGTAAGAATAAATGTCTATCAATTCTATGCATATATATAATATACTCTACACTTATGGCAATGATGCTAATTTTCTGCCTAAACAATTCTCCCCTTGATGCGCCCTTAGTTAGCCAATTTGAATTTCAAAATTTAAATTCAAAACTTCCGCTTAACTGGTCCTTTGGCTCGCCAAATTAGTCATGAAATCTGTCATTTTTGCATATCAAATCAGCCTTGCAATCTGCCATTTCTGAGCACCAAATCAGCCTTAGAATCTACCATTTCTGCTCCCTTGACTAGCTGTTAATTCTACTAATATCCTCCCTCAAATTGATGTGGGCGATTGAGAAGCATCAATTTGTCAATTAAGAACTGATGTCGGGGACGAGAGAGAGCCTTGGTGAAGACATCAGTAGTTTGGTGTTCAGTAGAAATGTATGGAAGAGTAATCTCCTGACGAGCAAAAGCTTCACGAATGGAATGACAATCCACTTCAATATGTTTGGTGCGCTCATGAAAAACAGGATTGGCAGCAATTTGAATAGCACTGGTATTATCAGCATGAAGAGGAGTAGGAGTAAGCTGTGGAACATTAAGTTCGCCTAACAACCCTCGAAGCCATATAATTTCAGAACAAGCAGACGACATAGCCCGATATTCAGACTCGGTGGATGACTTCGATACACGAGCCTGCTTCTTACTCTTCCAAGAAATGAGGGCGTTGCCAAGAAACATACACCAACCCGTAACAAAATGACGAGTATCCGCACAACCAGCCCAGTCGGCATCACTAAAACCTTTCAACTGTAAAGAATTCTCAGAGGAAAAAAATAAGCCACGATCAGATGTCCCTTTGAGATATCGAAGAAGATGACGGACAGCGGCCAAATGTGTTTGGCAAGGAGCCTGCATAAACTGACTGACCTGCTGAACAGCAAATGAAATATCAGGTCGAGTAATGGTCAAATAATTCAAACTGCCCACCAGCTGTCGATACATTGAAGGATCAGATAAGGGATCACCATCCACCTGACGCAATTTTAAATTGACCTCCATAGGTGTAAGAACCGAATTTGCGTCTTGAAGGCCTGCTAAAGAAAGAAGTTCTTGGGTGTACTTATGCTGATGTAAGAGCATGCCATTTGGGCAATGGTGAACCTCCAGTCCAAGAAAATACCTCAGTGGACCAAGATTTTTCATATGAAATGAAGATTTGAGACGCTGTTGGAGTTGCTCAATTAACTGGAGATCAGATCCAGTAATCACAATATCATCGACATACACAAGAAGTATAACAATCCCAAGGCTAGTCTTGCGAAAGAATAGAGAGGAGTCATACTGACTCTGAGAAAAAGTGAAATCCAGTAGAGTAGTACAAAACTTCCCAAACCATGCCCGCGGTGCCTGCTTCAAACCATACAGAGATCGCTTTAAGTGACAAACCTCAACAGAAAAGGAAGGAAACAAGCCAGGAGGAGGAGACATAAATATTTCTTCCTTCAGATCACCATGTAGAAATGTATTCTTCATATCCATCTGGTGAAGTGACCATCCTTTCGAAACAGCAATGGCCATGATAGTGCGGATAGTAGTCATTTTGGCAACGGGAGCGAATATTTCCTCATAATCAAGCCCATACTCCTGTCTATTCTTGAGTGCTACTAGACGAGCTTTATATCTTTCAATAGATCCATCAGCACGTAGCTTGATGGTGTAGACCCATTTACACCAAATAAGTTTAACTCCAGCAGGACAAGGGACGATGTCTCAAGTGTGATTGTCCTGAAGAGCCTGAATTTCATCCTGCATAGCTTGGCGCCAACACTCTTGAGTAGAAGCCTGAGAATAAGACTTAGGCACAAAAGTAGTATCAAGAGTAGCCTGAAGAGCCAAAGAAGAAAAACCATACCATTCTGGGGGCCGGGAAATCCTAGTAGATCGTCATGGCTCATGCAAGATAGGATCAGGTGGCGGTTCAGAGGAAGGAAGAGGCAGTGGGCGACGTCGCTGATACACGATATCGGGCTTAGAAGGAGTATGAGATACATTATCAAATGCAGGAAGTGAAATAGAAGGAGAAACAAAATTAGTACGAGATGGAAAGAAATATTGATTTTCAAAGAAATCACATTGCGAGAAATACGAAGCTTGTTAGCATCCGCATCATAACACAAATCCTTTATGAGAGTTACTATAACCAAGAAAAGCACACTGAACAGATTGGGCAGAAAGCTTGTGACGTTCAATGGGAGGTAAATGAACAAAACAAATGCAACCAAATACATGCAAATAATTATAATTAGGAGAAACACCAAACAAATAAGAATATGGAGAATCAAGATGCAAGGTAGGAGAAGGTAGACGATTAATCAAATATACAGCTGTAGATAATGCATCTACCCAAAATCTAGAAGGTACAGAAGATTCAAGCATCAATGTACGAACAACATCTAAAAGATGTCTATTCTTACGCTCGGCGATGCCATTTTGTTAGGGGTGTAAGGACACGAACGTTGAGAAAGAATACCCTTCTGTTGGAGAAAAGATTGAAAATCATGAGACATGTATTCTCCCCCAGAATATGAACGAAAGATCTTAATACAGGTAGAAAATTGAGTTTCTACATAGGCAACAAAAGTTTTGAAGGTTGAAAACACATCAGCTTTAGAACGAAGAAAATAGACCCACGTGAAACGACTGTAATCATCAATAAATGTCACAAAATATCGGTATTGAGCATGAGAAAGAACAGGACTCATACCTCAAACATCAGAATGAATAATATCAAAGCATGTAGAAGCACGACTACCTTGCAAAGGAAAAGGTAAAGATTTCTTTTTCTTAGTTTACAAGGAGCACAATCAAAAGGCAAGGAAGAAAACTCATTTGTATTACTCAAATAACCATGTTTCATAAGATGTGTCAAAATTACAGAGTTGGGATGACCCAATTTCTTATGCCAAAGATGGCTATTATTATTAGCAATAGCAGAACAACCAACAAAATTTGAACGAGGAACGGAAAATAACTGAAGAGGAAAAAGATGTCCCACTTTAGGCCCCTTCGCTATCTCCTGTCCCGACGCTTGATCCTGCACATGACAACCAGAATGATCAAAATGAATAGAACAATTATCTTCTACTAATTGTCCAACAGAATGAGATTGGAAGATAAGTTAGGAGACACAAAAACATCAGTAAAGGAAGACCCCAAATTTCCAACTACAGTAATGGGAAGAGTACTGCCATCTGCAATCTGAATATGTTGCTGACCATCATACTTACTAACATCTTGTAAAGCTATCAAACTTTCAGTCATGTGATTGGAAGCTGCAGAGTCAATTAACCAAGGAGAAGGAAGGAGATGTTTCTTGCCTTGGAGACCAAGAGCAGAAAGGACAGAATAATCATCTGTTGAACATGCTCGGGCGTAATGTTGGAAGAAGAACTTGGAACTGCGGGCAGAGTGGAAGACATAGGCACAGAAGCAGACTGAACAGCAGTATGAAAAATAGTAGCAGATTTATTCTGAGGGCGTATACGACAATCCTTAAGGATATGACCCTCCTTGCAATAATTGCAGAATTTCTTGCTGCAATATTTTGCAATATGCCCAATTTCCTTGCAACTATAACATTGTGGTGGAGATCTAGATCGTCCTTTGCCTTGAGCAGCGTATGCCATATTAACCATCTCAGAACCACCAGTGTTTTGATCAAGGCCAAGCTGTGAGGCAAGACGTTGTTCTTCACACAAGAGTTCACCCAAGCAATCCTCCAAAGAGGGGACAGGTATCCGATTGATTAACCTAGCTCGTGCACTTTCAAACTCGGGTCTGAGCTTCATCAAGAATTGATCCTGCTGGCTCTCAGAATGAACCGCTTGTAGTGCTGCCAAAGCTTCTTTGGGAACCTGAGAATGCACCAATCCAGAATAATCACTCCATAAATTAATAAAACCAGAATAAAATTGCTCAATAGAAAGATTCCCCTGGCGATAGTTTCCAATGTCTAACTCCAATTGAAACTTTCGGGCAAATTATTTTGACAATAAATTTGCCGAAGGTAATCCCATATTTCCTTAACAGTAGTGAACCTACGAAGATTATTGACCATATGAGGTTCAACAGAGCTGAGTAGCCAGGAAGCTTGTTTTCCCATAAACTAAGCTCCTTGGAATCAGTTGGAGCCTTAGAAGACCCATCCAAATGACCCCATAACTCCTTCCCTTTCACAAACATCCTGAACTGGAATTTCCAACTGGTGTAGTTCTTGCCATTAAGGCGAAAAATAGAATTTTCTCCAGACATAATAAAAAAATTGACAGAGCAGAGAAATCACAACAGTTACTCTTCAGAATCTATCGACAGCTACCAAGCAACAGAAAAAACAAGATCCGACAGTCACCAAGAAACCCTCAAGAAGTCAAGAATTCAAACAAGCCAAGAGAAAACCACGAAAATAATTTGTGGTCACCAAGAAACCCTCAAGAAATCAAGAATTCAAACAAGCCAAGAGAAAACCATGAAAATAATTTGTGGCTCTGATACCATGTCAAATTTAAGTTTTGTTCTCAATCCCCTTCTTGTGAGGGTTGCTCACTTTATATAAAGTTGTCGGACTAATTACAAGACTAAAAATCAGCTATTACATAAGATACACATGATTATGTAAGGTAAGAATAAATGTCTATCAATTCTATGCATATATACAATATACTCTACACTTATGGCAATGATGCTGATTTTCTGCCTAAACAATTCTTCCCTTGATGCGCCCTTAGTTAGCCAATTTGAATTTCAAATTTTAAATTCAAAACTTCCGCTTAACTGGTCCTTTGGCTCGCCAAATTAGTCATGAAATTGTCATTTTTGCATATCAAATCAGTCTTTGAATCTGCCATTTCTGAGCACCAAATCAGCCTTGGAATCTACCATTTCTGCTCCCTTGACTAGCTATTAATTCTACTAATACACGGCTGTGATTTTGATCACTAACTTGAGAGAGTCCCTACCAAAATATCCGATATTCGAGACTTCTTGCAGATAGCGGCACCAAGGCGAAGTTCATCCAACAAACTGATGGTGCATCTGCGCTTAAGGACTTCAGCTCAAGATGATCAAGCATCATCAAAGCCCTTTCATATTTTGCCACCAATCAGTTGTGAACACAGTGAATTGCTCACCGATGCTTAAACTTAAAATTCTTTCCAGGGCATCATTAAAAAAAAAACTAACGAAAGATTGCGAAAAGAGAAAGATTCTGAAAAAAATGTCCGATACCCGAATTTAGGGCGTTCCAGATATGAGAGGGGCCATAAAGAATACACCACGAAGAGCTCCATTTCACAAAACGAAGAAAAAGCCCAACAGAGAAATAGAGAGAAGCGGGGAAAGGAGGATGGAAGGAAATACCTGGGGAATAAAAATCAACGGAGATAATCCGTCAGGAGATTGTGACAGTGCCGTGGTTCAGGGAAGCTTGAACGGAAGGGAGATTTCCAATGACGGTAGACACTGGAGAGGATGGTGGAGCGAGCAAGGCCGGCTCAAGGAAAAGGGACGGTTGGAAGGTCACCAAACCACAAGATTGATGAGGAATTCCTTCGATCCCTCGTAGCTCTTTGGCATCCCTTCGTTTATTTAAAATTATTTATCTTGCACAGAATTTTTAAGAAGAGCAAATATTTTTTAATCAAATATTTTTTATTTTGATTGAAAGCGGTTTAAAGCTGTTATTCTTCTGATGAGCCACTATATATATATATATATATATATATATATATATATATATATATATATATATATATATATATATATGGGCGCTAGTCGATGATCTTATGTCAAGAATAATTTTAATTTTTTTTAAGATTTACTTCGATTTTTGTTTTATTATCATAAAGCTCGAAAACTTTTTCACTATGATCCTAAATGCATATTTTTATGGGTTTAATCTTCTTTGGTAATCACGAAGGCTGTTGAAGGTCGACGTGCATATGCTTTTTGTCAGCATCGGCGGCAAGCGGGTTGCCGCTGAATCCCAGCCGTTGATCAACTTCTCAGATTTCATTCGAGCGCACAATACGGATCCGTTTTCTAGCGCCGGCTCGAGAGCGAGGTATCTCCAATTCCTCGCGCTTCCTTTCGCGATTAATCGGATAGTCCTATCCAATGGAAAGGAGGGTACTAAAAAAAATAAAACCCCCATATTTCACGTAGAATCCGATCTATAAGAAATGGTCTCAGCTTTTCCGAGAAAAATACAGATAAAGATATTATTAATAATTTTAAAAATATCGCGATATTTTATCGAGCATGTCGTCGCCCTTGACCCAACGGATGACCGCCGGGTTACTTAACTGCACGACTCTTTACGTAATGTTTGATTTTATATTTCTCGTGAATTCTTCTCTTATACGGATGATGAGCGGAAAAGCAGAGCCATTTACCGATCGGCCGATAGGAGTGCGCTAATTCGGGCTGGTTTGGTTCGTGCGCGGGCCTCTCGTGGGTGGTTGCATATCGCCGTTTCGCGATAAGATAGCACGGTGGTACAGCTCAAAATAACTTGCACCCACAAACGCCAGATGATCATTGCCTGACTCGACTTGCTGACGTGTGAAACATTTCCGCGCTTATTCTTGTAACATAATTTTTTTAAATAGGTGCCCCGACTTCTCTCTAAACTTACGGCCGTCCTTATTTATTCTTGATAATGTTTTTAAAAGGCGATAAATTTATTTCAGGAGAGCGTTAGATACCGGAGTATGATACGGCAACACGTGGACTTGGAGATGGTGCGGGCGAAGCTGGAAGGGAGAAGGGATGGGGAGGCGTACATTAGCGCGGGATTCTTCCGGGATCTGCTGTTGCTCTGCAACAACGCCATCGTTTTCTACCCAAAAAGGTCTCCCGAGTCAGTCGCAGCAGTCCATCTCCGCGGGCTCGTCAACAAGGAGATGGCCAGAACCATCCGGAAGCCGGCCCGAAGGCCGAAAGCGGAGGATCCCAACCGTCCAGCACTGGTTTCTAAGCTTAAATCGGATCCTGCTCGTGCGAGCAAGCTGCTTGAGAAGCCGACCTCCTTGGTCCCCTTAAAAGCTTGCCGGAAACGAAGCTCCTTGTCTGTGAAGGCGGTGGCGGCGGGTTCGAAGGAGAATATCCAAGTTGATCGGAAGGAGCGGGAGTTGGAGGAGGGCGAAACCCCGGCCAAGAAGAGGTCCGCAGCGTCCGGGTCAGGAGGTTTGAGGAGCAAGAAAACCCGTAGGAAATTTGGAGTATCAAAGAGCTCCCATTCTATCTCTACTCCGAGCGCTAGATCCTCCGCCGTGGAGAACTTGTGGAAGCGACGGCGAAATCAGTGAAAAGGAACGGAGGTGGCGAAGCCGTGTCAGCGTCAAAGAAAAAGGAGCCGGCGGACTTGCCGATTCGGATGAAGCGGAGCTCGCTGACGTCTAACGGGAAGCCGCGGAATGCGCTGAGGAGCAGCGCTTCCAAAGGCGGCGGCGGTGGTAAGGGGGCCGAGCAGCAGAAGAAGGGAGCGCGTGGGGAAGGCAGGAAGGACAGTGGTTCCCGTCAGTCTCCCGGCGCCGCGGCGATGAAGCGGGCGGCGGTGCATAGCGCCCCTGTGAAGAGGAGCGTGGGGAGGCCACCCAAGAGGCCTGCGGCTCCGCCTCCTTCTCGGGTGGGTAGGAAGCGACGGAGGAGGTGACCGAGTGGCAGAAGATGTAAATTTATGTCCTACAGTGAAGGCTTAATTGTGACCGCAACCATCTTTATTATTGGGGTTTGCTGCAAGCCTTTCTAATATCCATGCAGAATGTTTTTTAAAATTTCTCTTGATCCTCCTCCGCTTAAATGGACGGTCCCCTGATATTCTGTGAACCCCTGTTCTCCCACGGATCCTCTCATGGTGATGGTGAGGATTCATTATCTTGGATCCGTCATTATTGATCGGCATGGCAGGAAGGGCGCTGCTCCAACTCGATCCATCGGTAAGGAAGGGGGCACATTGGCTTCCCTCTCCATATGAGCATAGGGAAGGGCTGATCCTCTCCTCGCCTCTATAAATGGGGAGGAAGGAGGAAGTCTTCTTGTAACCCCCAGCATTTATTTAAGGAAACCTACCATCTATTTATTATGACATTTAGGTTAGTATGACGCTTGGATTCCCGAGTCTTTGCGTGATGGGTTTTTTGAGTCCTTGGACCGAGGCGTCGCGTGATGTTTATAATGAGAATCTCATGTATGTCCCCCTGCCGCAAAGAGCCAGAGAGAGAGAGCCTGAGAGAGAAAGAGCCAAGAAGAGAGAGAGAAATAGAGAGCCAGAGAGAGAGAGGGCCTGTGGATTGGCGGTGACCTCCATCGGCGCCGAGCATGCGTTCGGTGGAGGTCCGGCCGGCCATGTCGCACCGGCGCCGGGCATGCGTCCGGTGGAGGTCCGGCCGGCCGTGTCGCCGGCACCGAGCGCACAGCGTGGGAACAGAAAGAAAGAAAGAGAGGGAGAGAGAGAAAATTAAGGAGAGAGAGAGGGGGGGAGGCTGCGGCCGGCTCTGAACAAAAGAAAGAAAGAGAGGGAGAGAGAGAAAATTAAGGAGAGAGAGAGAGAGGGGGGAGGCTGCGGTCGGCTCTGGTTTGGCCAACGGCGGTCGGACCGGCCCCAATTTAGTCGGATTCGACGCCGGCGCAGTGAATTTTACGCGGGAGCATAGAGAGAGAGGGAGAGAAATTGAGAAAGAAGGAGGGGGAAGGAGGCCGGCCGCGGCGGCGGCCGGCTCCGACCCGTCCTCCGGTGGCCGGGTCGGACGGAATTAGGCTGGCGGCGGCCCTGGCCACCGGCCGGAGGCTGTCCCCTGTTTCGGGCGAAACAGGGGAGCGGGGGTTAGAGGTTTGGCCATGGGCCGGCTGGGCCGGCCTGGTCTGGGCCTTCTGGGCCGTGCAGCGAGCAATTTTGGGGCTAGTTTTTGGGCCCCGTAACGGGCCGAGATTAGCAAGAAAATTATATAGCTAGAATCTGTGTTAATTCTAGTTTCTTGGGGTATTTTTACTTCCCCAATTGGGTGTGTATAGTAAAAGATATTCGAGCCTAAAGTTGGGCCCGTGAACTAGTCTGGATAGGGTCTTAAGGGTCATTTTATTAATTAGATTTCAATAAATTAATTATGTACATTGATCCTGTAGGTGCCCAGACATCTGATTAGTTGGTGCATCATTTGGATTTTGCGTAGGAGGTAAGTAAGACTATTATGCAAATTTAATAATTGTTTAATTGATAAATTGAGTATATACAGTTTGCATGCATTTTTATAAATAAGAAGAAATAGAAATTTATCTGAATTGTCTATGTAGCATGGAACTGTGGATTACAAATGAACAATTATATGATTATAGTGATTGGTAATATTGTAAGAAATGATTTATGGGTGTATATGCCAGAAATGTGATTGCCTGTATGATATGTTTATATTGAGGTGACTATATGCATTTCCTTGTACTATGCAAACCACTGTGAGGTAATGAGAGACAAATGCATGATGTAATTGTGATGAAAATGTTAAATAGATTTATATGGGTCGCTGTGGTTCTCCTTTACTATGGCCCCATACATTGTAGCTGTGTTCTGTTATGATTTGACCACTCACACTGGAGATGTATTCTGTTATGATATGGCCCCACATATTGTAGACGTGTTTTGTTATGATATGGCCACACACACCGTAGAGTGTGTTTTGTTATGGTGTGGCCCCACACGTCCTACAATGTGTTCTGTTTGATTTTCATGGCCACATACATCGTAGAGTGTGTTCTGTTATGGTATGGCCCCACACATCGTACAATGTGTTCTGTTTGATTTTCATGGCCACATACATCGTAGAGTGTGTTCTGTTATGGTATGGCCCTACACTTCGTACAATGTATTCTGTTGATTTTATATGGCCACACATCTGGAGGATGTGCTCTGATTGAGGTATTGCAGGGCCGTGGGACACATAGGAAATCTATAATTACATAAACAGTGAGTTTGCTAGAATGCATATTCTGATGTTTATCGAATGTTCAATTATGTTAAGTTGACAAAATGCATATTGTTGGCCCAGATGACAACCCAAGAGGGGGGGGGGGGGGTGAATTGGGTTGTTTAAAAATTTAGCCTTTTAAAATAGTTTGCTTAAGAAGAATGAAAGCAAATGCAATGTAAATACAAAGTACAGTGAATAAAACAGAGATAGAGATAGAGTCAATGGAAACACGACAAATACAAAGATTTTATAGTGGTTCGGTGTATCCAACACCTACATCCACTCCCAAATTCACTTGGGTCCACACTATAATCTTCCTTGATTACAGCCGAGTTGTTTTACAAGCTCACAACTCAAACTTATTATTTTCCCGGGATCACAACGAACCCAGCCGGTTTTCCGGGCTCACCAGCACAAAAACCCTAACACAAGCTATACTAAGCTTGTACTGAGGTAAGACTACCTCCACTAGTTCAATCCCCCAGATTGAACTAGATACAAACAAATGAAGTATTATTTTCAAGTACACAGCTCCTCAATGAGCAGATAATCAATTAAAAGAATAAAGTTTAGAAAAGCCTGATTTGTAGTTGGTTGGCTTTTGAGCTTTTCTTCTTTTCTTCTTCTCCTTGCTAGATTGAATCAAGCCTCAGCTCCGATTCTTCACAGTTGAAGCAGTTGAGAAGGTTTTGAGTTTTTTCTTCCTTTCCTTGAAAGTTGAAAATCTTTTGATTTGCTCTTGAATAGCTCTTGGATTTTCTTCTAAAGCTTTCTTGGATTGTTGAACTTGAGTACAGACGAAGCTTCCTTTGATTTCACACTTTTTCTTTCACTCTATTTTGAATCTCGGATTTTTTCAAATGATGCTCTATTTTCCGATTTTTCTTTTTCTCTCTTGATGTGAATATCTCTCTATTTTTCTTTCTTTGATTTGAAAACGACTTCTCTATTTATAGATTCTGCAAAAATATAGCCGTTAGAAACAAAGAAATATAGCCGTTAAAGAAAATTCTTACCGTTGGCGCTGAGTTGGCATTCAGAAAAATCAAGCCCAGATTTGTTGGAGTCGACTCCTGCTTTCTACGAGTCGGCTCGAAGACGCGATACCAAAAATAGAAATATTCAGAAAGTTGAAGGGTCGACTCATCGAAAATAAGGTGTCGACTCCTGACAATCGGGGGTCGACTCATGAAAAGTTAGGGGTCAACTCGCGAAGTGCTCAGAAAAACATTTCTCTGGTGTCTGAGCGGAGTCGACTCACACAGTCATGGAGTCGGCTCGACAAAATCGGGGGTCGACTCTTAAATCATAGGGGTCGACTCGTGAAAATCAGGAATCTCTGTATACTGAGTGGAGTCGACTCTGAAACTCTAGAGTCGGCTCCGGAACGTATCAAAAATCAGAGAATTTTCTGATTGACTTGAAATTCGTTCCAGATTCATTTTAAATCAATTTTTTGACTTGACTATAATAAAATTGTCATTAGGAATCAATTCAAGAATTGATCCAAAAACTCATTGATTGAAATATGAAGTGTAAAAATTCTTTTTGAAAGCTTAAACATAGAGCTTGAAGTTACTTTCGAATTGATTAAAGTCATACTTAACATACTCATTGATTGTTCAAAATAAATTCATTTCTTATGTAAATAAACTCATTGCATCTTTTAATATACTCATGGCTTTTGGTAATCATCAAAATCAATAAGATTGGGGCAACAATTTCTCAACAATCTCTCCCTTTTTTATGATGACAAAAACATTGAGAATATGCAAGATTGATTAAAGAATTTATTTTATTTTCATAGTTAGGCTTAGGCTCCCCCTGAATGAGGTAGCTCCCCTATGAAACTCAATTAAATATCCCATTCATTCAATTATTTATCTCATTCATTCAATCATTTTAATATCATTTGATTATTAATTAATTTCTCCCATATGCATATACAGTTATAAAACTCTCCCCCTTTTTTGTTATCAACAAAAAGGTAGAGAAGCATCAAACATAATCATTCATTCATTCAATCAAGATATGTTTTAACAAAATCTGAGATTCATTGATAATATGAGAAGTACATTCAAACTGAGATTACATTGAGCATTCAAAATAGACTTTTCTTTACATCAATGTATCAAAATGTAAAACATAAAGTGAACTTCATTACATTGCAAAGATTAAGTATTTAATACATCAAAAGTGAGTCCTTACAATCCTAGTTAAATGATCTATAATATTTTTCATTCCATCTGTTTGAATCTTAACATAATCCTTTAGTCTTTCATCAACAAAAGTGCAAGCAGTCAATATTTGTCTTGGAGTTCAGCATTGCATTTTGCATATGTTTCACCATCTCCACAGACGTCTTTAAGTTCTTCAAAGATATTCTTTAGGTCTCCACTTAAAGACTCAGATGAAGTGCTAAGAGTTATCTCAATCTTGGTGATCCGATCATCTAAAGAGTAAAGAGTTTCTTTAAGATTCATAAACTTGTTTTCAAACTCTGATTTCAATTTATCTGCCTGATCATCAAGAAGACCTTTAAGCTGCCTTAACTGAAGTTCTG
Organism: Calamus simplicifolius; assembly: GCA_900491605.1. NCBI lineage: Eukaryota > Viridiplantae > Streptophyta > Magnoliopsida > Arecales > Arecaceae > Calamus > Calamus simplicifolius. Next base: position 77,027 of record UESW01001784.1, on the reverse strand, counting down.
AGAAACCGACAGATGAAGATGATGATGGCCGATCAACCATCGGAGCAGGGGAAGGGACTGGAGCAGGAACAGGAGAGCTCGGAGGTACAGGCGAAGAATGTCTGACTGACGGTCCCGGTGCCTCAATGTCCGCGGCTCTATCTTCCATCAAACCTTTCCTTTCCCATCTGCCATTCTTCTTCACAAAACCCATTCTATGTATAGTGGCCAAACTATAGAAATAGGTATGTCTTAAATTCCTCATTGGCTCACTATCTGATATGATTATCCCTTGGCTTTGAAATATTTAGTAAGTATCATGCCGTAGGGTAAACTGGATTTTCTCTTGCCTCCACAATCAGCAATGTACCATAATATCATGCTTGGAAGATTAATGGTTTACCAGTTACTATTGCATCCATTACAAATATATCTCTTTCAGACACATAGTCAAATCTCCCAATCTTGGGGAATAGATTCTACTACAAATATTGTGGAGAAGTCTCAATTCTAAGGATAGTTGATTAGCAAAGACCTCTTCAAAACCAACAATCTCCCTATTAAGCAGTCTAGATAGAGCTGGGCTTCTATCTTCAGAAGAAAAAGTAGATGTACCTGACACTGGAAGATCCAACAACCTTGAAAGCAAATCCACTGTCACTGAAATTCTATTTCCTCTAATGATGCTTACAAGTCCATTGTCTCCTCTAGATAGATTCTTATAAAATTCCTTGACTAGAGCTTTAGTAGAAATCATGGAGTTGACTCCGATACTCACCGAGTCGGCTCCAAGACCATTTCAGAGCAAAAACATAAAGTTTCAGATAATGTGTCTGGATATTGATCTTAAAAATTGATAAAATAATCATTGGATTTTAATAGATCAATTAGATGAATTCTAGATAAGATTTCCTTAAAGATCAAGGATTTGAAAGAATTTTAGATAAAATTTCCTTAGGGGTTTCAAATTCATTCTAATGGATCACAAATCCCTAACTCTCCTCTAAGATAACAGAATCTTTCTTCACTCAAGGGTTTTGTAAATATATCTGCTAATTGATCTTCAGTATTAACATAATCAAGACAAATTTCATTATTGGCAACATGTTCTCTTATAAAATGATATCTAATTTCTATGTTTTGTTCTAGAATGTTGAATTGGATTTTTAGTTAGATTAATTGCACTTGTGTTATCACATTTTATAGGTGTTTTATCAAGTGTGATACCATAGTCTTCAAGTTGTCGCTTAATCCATAGGATTTGAGCACAGCAACTTCCAGCTGCAACATATTCAGCTTCAGTAGTTGATAATGCAACTGAATTTTGCTTTTTGCTAAACCATGAGATTAAGTTACTTCCTAAGAATTGGCATGCACCACTTGTGCTTTTTCTATCTAACTTACATCCAGCATAATCAGAATCAGTATATGCAATTAAGTTCAATGTTGAGTCTCTAGAATACCATAAACCTACATTTTTTGTTCCACTTAAGTATCTTAGTATTCTTTTAACAGCAATTAAATGTGATTCTTTAGGTTCAGACTGAAATCTAGCACATAAGCAAACAGCAAACATTATGTCTGGTCTACTTGCAGTTAAGTAAAGTAGGGATCCGATTATACCTCGATAATATTTTTGATCAACCTTCTTACCTTCTTCATCTTTGTCCAGCTTGCATGAAGGACTCATTGGTGTTCCGAGGGGTTTGATTGATTCCATACCAAACTTCTTTAGAATTTCTCTTGTGTACTTTGTTTGGTTGATAAAGATTCCCTCTTTGCTTTGTTTGATTTGGAGTCCAAGGAAGAAGTTGAGTTCTCCCATCATGCTCATTTCAAATTCACCCTGCATCAACTTAGCAATTCTTGACATAGAAGATTGTTAGTAGCACCAAAAATAATATCATCAACATATATTTGAACTACTAATAAATCTTTACTTTTTCTTTTCAAAAATAATGTTTTATCACATTTCCTCTTATAAAATCATTTTCAATTAAGAATTTACTTAATCTATCATACCAAGCTCTAGGTGCTTGTTTCAAACCATATAATGCTTTGTGCAATTTAAAAACGTGATTTGAAAATTCATGATCTTCAAAACCTGGTGGTTGTTCTACATATACTTCTTCATTTATAAATCCATTTAGAAAAGCACTTTTTACATCCATTTGAAATAAGTTAAAATTCATGTGACATGCAAATGCAAGTAATAGTCTAATGGCTTCTAATCTAGCTACTGGTGCAAAGGTTTCATCAAAATCAATACCTTCTTCTTGATTATATCCTTTTGCAACTAATCTAGCTTTGTTTCTAATTACTATGCCATTTTCATCTAGTTTATTTCTAAATATCCATTTTGATCCTATAACAGAATGATTTTTAGGTCTTTCATACTAATGTCCATACATTATTTCTAGTGAATTGATTTAATTCTTCTTGCATTGCTAACATCCAATTATTATCTTTTTCAGCTTCTTCAATAGTTTTAGGTTCAATTTGTGATACAAATGCAAGATGATTACTAATATTTCTCATAGATGATCTAGTTCTTATTCCTTGAGATGGATCACCTATAATCAATTCCTTAGGGTGACTATAAGCATATCTCCAATCCCTAGGTAGATCTATATCATTATGATTAGTGTTAGTATCATCATCCTTAGGTGAATCATTATCTTTAGCGTCTTGCTCATGATCTGAAGATACATCAATATTTAATTTTTCAAGATCTTTCTCAATTATGTTTGTATCTTCTTCATCATCAAATTTTTCGGAACGAGTTGCTAAAGATTCATCAAAAACTACATGAATGGATTCTTCAACAACTAAGGTTTTCTTGTTAAATACTCTATATGCTTTACTAGTTATTGAATATCCTAAGAATATTCCTTCATCAGATTTAGCATCAAATTTGCCTAAATTATTTTTACCATTATTGTGAACAAAACATTTACAACCAAATGCATGAAAATATTTAATGTTGGGTTTTCTATCATGCCATAATTCATAAGGTGTTTTCTTTAAAATAGGTCTTATTAAAGCTCTATTTAGGATGTAACATGCTGTGTTAATAGCTTCCGCCCAAAAGTATTTCGGGAGTTTACTTTCACATAGCATGGTACGGGCCATGTCTTCTAGAGTTCTATTTTTTCTTTCAACTACTCCATTTTGTTGAGGGGTTCTTGGTGCAGAAAAATTATGATTAATACCATTTTCATTGCAAAAACTTTCAAATAAATGATTTTCAAATTCAGTTCCATGATCACTTCTTAGAGACACTATGGTAGTGTTTTTCTCATTTGTTACTTTCTTGAAGAATTTCAGGAATATCGAGAAAGTCTCATCTTTGTGAGCTAAAAACATTACCCAAGTGAATCTAGAGTAATCATCTACAATCACAAGACCATATTTCTTTCCTCCTAGACTTGTGGTTCTAGTTGGTCCAAAAAGGTCCATGTGAAGTAGCTCTAATGGCCTAGAAGTTGAAACAACATTTTTAGATTTAAAGGAACTTCTCGTTTGTTTTCCAAACTGACATGCATCACATATTTTGTTATTTTCAAAATCTATTTTAGGTAGACCTTTTACTAAATCCATTCTAATTAGTTTTGAAATCAGGTGTGTGCTTGCGTGACCTAATCTTCGATGCCACAACCAACCAATCTCATTCATATTAGCATTATTAGCAACTAAGCAATGATTATTAGTAGGCAAATTGTCTAAGTCAATCAAGTATACATTGTCATTTCTATTTCCAATAAAAACAATGCTATTATCAATGGTATTAGCTACTGTGCATATAGAAGATTCAAATGATACTTTAAAACCTTTGTCACATAATTGGCTTATACTAATTAAGTTATGCTTTAAACCATCAACATAAAGTACATTCTCAATATATGTGGAGGGAGTTATTTGAATGTTACCAAACCCCAAGATTTGGCCTTTGCCATTGTCGCCAAATGTAACAACTCCTCCTTTCTTTTCTTCAAGGGTGATGAATTCTTCTTTGTCACCCGTCATATGTCTTGAGCAGCCACTATCAAGATACCACTTTCTCTTTGATCTCTTGGCCACAAGACATTCCTGCAATGAAATCAAACTTTATGTTTAGGTACCCAAGCTTTCTTGGGTCCTTCATGGTTAGTAGCAACAAATATTGTTCCTTTCGGAACCCATATTTTCTTTCCTTTAATATTTAAGTTTTTATTAGGTTTTAGAATTTTACATTCATAAGATTTATGTCCTTTTTGATTACATTTAAAGCATGTAAAATTACTTTGGCCAGCACACACAAAAATATTTTTCAGTGATTTTTGTTTTCTTAAAGTGTTATACCCTAATCCGGCTTTGTCAAAAACTACTTTTTGACTATTTAATAACATGTCCAATTTAGCTGAGCTTAAGGTAAACTTATCAACTATGTTCTTATATTTTTCAACCTCTTTCCTTAGTTTATCATTTTCATTGGAAATTAATTCTTTTTCTTTTACCAAAATTTTATTTTCAGATTTAAGTTTCTTGACTACATTATTAAGATCTTCCTTTTCTTTAATGAAAGTTAAATTTTCATTTTACAAAAGCTTATATTTCTTTTTCAAAACCTTGAAATCCCCGACAAGTTCATTAAAAGCATCAAATAATTCATCAAATGCAAACTCATCGCAAGGGTTATCGGAACTTACCTCATCGTTGTCGTCCGCCATAAAACATACATTTGCGACTTCCTTTTGTTCTTCTTCTTCGGAAGAAGATTCTTCGCTATCACTCCAGTCGCCACATAAGCCTTCTTTTTCTTTTTGTAGGCTTTCTTCAATTTAGGACATTCATTCCTAAAGTGCCCCGGTTTGTTACACTCATAGCAAGTTAAGGGGTCTTTCTCTTTTTCTTTGTCCTTGTCCTTGTTCTTATCCTTTTCTCCTTCCACTTTGCTCCAAATTTCTTCTTGTGGAAGGGTTTCTTTCTCCTCGTGAATCTTTTAAACTTTTTAGCTAAGAGAGCAGTCTCATCATCATCATCATCATGCTGCTCTCTTCTTCTTTTGCAGCTTTGAGGGCAATCACTTTCTTCTTCTTTGTGTCCTCCTCTACATGCTGCTTCATTGTCAGCTCATGGGTCATAAGTGATCCTAGAAGCTCCTCTAAGGGTAGAGTGTTGAGGTCCTTTGCTTCTTGGATTGCTGTCATTTTTGCTTCCATGATCTTGGTAGTGACCTAAGAATTTTCCGAACAAGTTCTGAGTTAGTATATGTCTTACCAAGACTTTTTAAACCATTTACAATATCTGTAAATCTAGTGTACATGCATGCAATGGTTTCAGATTGTTCCATGCTAAACAACTCATATTTATGAACAAGAATATTAATTTTAGATTCTTTTACTTGGTTGGTACCCTCATGGGTAACCTCTAATCTATCCCAAATCTCCTTTGCGGAATTACAAGTGGAGATTCTATTAAATTCATTAGCGTCTAAAGAGCAATATAAGACATTCATGGCCTTAGCATTGAGCTGTGCCATTTTCCTATCATTATCATTCCAATCCCTTTCGGGCTTAGGAACAATAGTGCCATCAATAACATGTGTGGGTGTACTAGGTCCATTAGTTATAACACCCTACAATTCATAATCAGAAGCTTGAATGAATATACTAAGCTTGTACTGAGGTAAGACTACCTCCACTAGTTCAATCCCCCAGATTGGACTAGATACAAACAAATGAAGTATTATTTTTCAAGTACACAGCTCCTCAATGAGCAGATAATCAATTAAAAGAATAAAGTTTAGAAAAGCCTGATTTGTAGTTGGTTGGCTTTTGAGCTTTTCTTCTTTTCTTCTTTTCTTCTTCTCCTTGCTAGATTGAATCAAGCCTCAGCTCCGATTCTTCACAGTTGAAGCAGTTGAGAAGGTTTTGAGCTTTTCTTCCTTTCCTTGAAAGTTGAAAATCTTTTGATTTGCTCTTGAATAGCTCTTGGATTTTCTTCTGAAGCGTTCTTGGATTGTTGAACTTGAGCACAGACGAAGCTTCCTTTGATTTCACACTTTTTCTTTTACTCTATTTTGAATCTCGAATTTTTTTCAAATGATGCTCTGTTTTTTGATTTTTTCTTTTTCTCTCTTGATGTGAATATCTCTCTATTTTTTTCTCTTTAATTTGAAAACGGCTTCTCTATTTATAGATTCTGCAAAAATATAGCCGTTAGAAACAAAAAAATATAGCCGTTAAAGAAAATTCTTACCGTTGGTGCTGAGTTGGCATTCAAAAAATCACGCCCAGATTTGTTGGAGTCGACTCCTGCTTTCCGCGAGTCGGCTCGAAGACGCGATACCAAAAATAGAAATATTTAGAAAGTTGAAGGGTCGACTCATCGAAAATAAGGTGTCGACTCCTGACAGTCGGGGGTCGACTCATGAAAAGTTAGGGTTCGACTCGCAAAGTGCTCAGAAAAATATTTCTCTGGTGTCTGAGCAGAGTCGACTCACACAGTCATGGAGTCGGCTCGACAAAATCGGGGGTCGACTCTTGAAATCACAGGGGTCGACTCGTGAAAATTAGGAATCTTGTATACTGAGTGGAGTCGACTCTGAAACTCTAGAGTCGGCTCCAGAACGTATCAAAAATCAGAGAATTTTCTGATTGACTTGAAATTCGTTTCAGATTCATTTTAAATCAATTTTTTGACTTGACTATAATAAAATTGTCATTAGGAATCAATTCAAGAATTGATCCAAAAACTCATTGATTGAAATATGAAGTGTAAAAATCTCTTTTTGAAAGCTTGAACATAGAGCTTGAAGTTACTTTCGAATTGATTAAAGTCATACTTAACATACTCATTGATTGTTCAAAATAAATTCATTTCTTATGTAAATAAACTCATTGCATATTTTAATATACTCATGGCTTTTGGTAATCATCAAAATCAATAAGATTGGGGCAACAATTTCTCAACACATATGTTGATAGCATGTTAAATATAATTCAAGTATGATATGATTGTATAATAGGCTTACTTATTGAGTGTAAACTCATTAAACCTTCACAATGTTTTTCAGAGCCTCAGGGTTGATGATGGATATTCGGAGTTGATGGAGCTTCTAATAAATAAAATAAGAACCATTGCATTGGTGTAATCCTATTATGGTTGTGTGTAGGGCTTGTTGTAGCCCAACTTATTAGCATGACTTGAGTGTAGGGTTTGAAACCCAAAACTTATAACTATCATTTGTATTATGGTTGGTTTTCACATTTATTGCCTCATTTGAATCGTATATCAATATTTTAAGATGCCTTGCGTGCCCGGCACCCGGCGGGTTGTCACCCTAGCCCAATATTTGGGTCTGGGGCGTGACAGCTTTAGTAGTATCAGAGCCTAGGTTATGACCTTAGGGACACATGTATGATGACACTCTAGGCAAAATACTAGAATGATATTAAGACAATCATGACTTTAAAGGAATTTCATGAATTATGCTTTGGAAGCTTGAAATTTAAAGTTTATCAAATATTAATTGAATTACAAATTTGATAGGAATTAAGAATGAACCATCGCAAGCCAATGATATTATGTGGGCTCCCTGGCTAGTAGCCTTGACCAGTAGGGAGGCCTAGGGGCTTCTAGAGGTTTTAACTCCGTCAAACTTGTTGGAAATGGCTCGTAGGAGTTCCAGATCTTTAAATAATATGGGTAGATGAAACTTTAATTGGATATGCAATAAAAGACAGATGAATATATGGGATATGATATAATAGTTGAAAATTGCAATTGATGACTAATATGACTAGGATAACATCATTATGTCCATATTGCAATTGAGTTGATATGTGGATTTGGAGTTAGTAAATCTAAATTTGAATGTGGATGTATATAATGAATTTTTAATAGTGGAACTTACATTGTTGATATTATAAGTTTAAGATTATGAGCTAATCTACTGGTTATAGGGATGATTAATATTGATGATATTTTGGGAATGAAATAGTTAATTACATGTTTTTGATCAATCACAATTGAGTACTTTCTGAATTTGAGTCTGGATGGATAAGTATATTAGTGAATTTTACCAAGAAAACTTTTATTATGGATATTGCTTATTCAAGACTGATTGTTAATTTGCTAGATATGGAGATAGTTGATATTGATGCTAATGAAATAGTTGACTGCATATTATATCATGATGGATCATTTAGGAAGATTATAAAATTTTAAATTCTGAGACAATTACCATTTATGTTTTTAAGAGCAGTAGACTCTATTAATCTTTAGAACTGATTTTGGCTATAAATGATCAAATATTTTGATGGTAGAAAATGAAAGATTTTAGCAATAATGAGAATAAGATAAACTCCACTGATAAAGAATTTCATGGGGATTTTCATCTGTTAATAGATTTCTAAATCAAGATATATATTCATTAATTTATTGTGCATACTTATTGTACCTTTCTTCATAGTTCCTAAGTAGATATCTTTCTCCAGGATGGATAAATTATCAATCATCCATAAGTGGCATAATTATTGTTAAGAAATAGGAGGGAGATGATTTTATTTTTGATTATTATCAGTTATGGATTATGGTTAAGGGTACATCTATTATCACTTTCAAGTCATAGAGAGATTACTATAATTTTTAATTATGTCTTTCGGATGGTAAGTACATTTTCAATCTTTATTGACCTTATAAGTCTTGTATCCATCTAAGCTAGATTAGTAAAGTCACTTTGAGATATTTGAAGGGTTTAAATTAGTTGGTCATGTTATGGCATGAGACATTGCATGATCTATAGATGATTTGGATAATCATTGGTAATGAAATAATCGATTTAAGAATTTGAATCATTTAAATTGCATTATTTATTGAGGATATATTGACCTATTCAAGAGAAATTGATTGGTTATGGTGGTATTATTGATAAATATGAAGGAGATAAATTAATTATACCAGTGATTAATGATGGCAATATCATTCAAATAAATTAAATTAGTTGATTATGATAATTATGAAAGATATCCTAAATAATTGCATAATGTTCATTGATGTTAGCTTGAAGTATTCAAGAGTGAAACCAAGTATGTTATGATGATTAAAATAAGTGTCGTAATGATTAATGGCACATTCAACTATTTATGAGTTGAGAGAGCATTGGAAGGAAACTATCATATATTTAATTCAAAAGAACTTAGAACTGTCTTATCGAGGAATTAACAATAATTGATATAGGTTATTAACCTTAAGAATGGATGACATAATACATGTGATGGACTCTATGATATTTATGATGATTGTGTTGTGAGAAGTTAAGGTATTAAAAAAAAAAAAGATGACAGGAAAGAAATACTTCTTAAAGAATTTAATTTTATTTGGTAGAAAGATCAAATTAATTGTTGATGTTGGATACATCATTTGGGTACCTAGGAATGAAATAAAAGTTGCTAGTGAGTATCTATAATGGTACAAAATTTGTGGACATATAATTTTGAGGATGAAATTTTAGTGAGATAAAGATGTTAATATTTGTTTTTGGTTTAATGGTAAACTGCGTAAATTGAGTCTGAACCCATTTGTCTCACTCTACTAATTCGATGATGTCTTCATAAAGCTTTGTGGATTAAGCTGAATTTCTGTCCAGCCTTCCACCCTCAAATAGATGGACAATTTTCATGAACCAATTAGATTTTAGATGATATACTACGAGCCTGTGTGATGAATTTAGAAAATGCTTGGTATAGTTTCTTACCCTTAGTGAAATTGCTTATTTTATTGATTACCAAGCCAACATTCAAATGGATTCATTTAAGTTGTCTATGATATAAGGTATAGATCCCCTTTTATTGAAATGAAATGAGAGAGAGAAAATTTGGATATTGAGCTGGTTTAGCAATTATGAAAAAGTATCATTAATTAAAGAAGCTTTATGTAGCTCAGAGTTAATAGAAAAGTTATGTTGATGTCAAACAGAAAGATTTGAAATTTCAGGTTGAAGATCATTCGGAAGTTTTACTAACCAATGATACGATGAGATTTGTTTTAGAGGTGTTTTGAGCCACAATACATTGGGCCATTTAAGATTTTGATCAAAATAAAGGAGGTGGCTTATAGCTTAGCACTGTCTTCATTACTCTTTGGGTGTTCAATGTGTTTCATATCTTTATGACTGAGGAGGTGTATTTCAAACCCCCGTTATGTGTTAGAACTTGAACCAATTTAGATTAATAAATAATTGACCTATGAAGATCATCTTGTGCACATTGTGGACCGTAAGGATTAAGTTCTGAGATGGTGTAGTATTCCTTATGTCAAAGTTCAGCGGAGTAATTATTCTGAGAGGGAGATTATTTGGGAGCCTAAGGAGAAAATGAAAAAGAAACATCCACAAATATTTGTATCTTATTACAGATCAATGATGTATCGATGACTGTAACTTTTGAATGAAATTTAGCTGATTATGAGATAGAAAATTTGGATTATGTATTCTATTGGATGTATATCAAATTTCAAGGCCGAAATTTTTATAAGGGGGGAGAATGTAACCCCCAGCATTTATTTAAGGAAACCTACCACCTAGACTTTATTATGACATTTAGGTTCCCAGTATGACGCTTGGATTTCCGAGTCTTTGCATGTCTGATGGGTTTTTCGAGTCCCTAGACTGAGGCGTCGCGTGATGTTTATAATGAGAAGGCGTGATGTTTATAATGAGAAGGAGGAGGACTCCTTCCTTCATCCTGGCGCGCGTCATTCTCAGGTATGTCCCACTGCCGCACAGAGAGAGAGAGAGCCAGAGAGAGAGAGAGCTAGAGAGAGAGAGAGCCTCAAAGAGAAAGAGTCAGGAAGAGAGAGAGAGATAGAGAGCCAGAGAGAGAGAGGGCCTGTGGATTGGCCGGTGACCTCCACCGGCGCCGGGCTTGCATCCGGTGGAGGTCCGGCCGGCCGTGTTGCCGGCACCGAGAGCACAGCGCGGGAACATAAAGAAAGAAAGAGAGGGAGAGAGAAAAAATTAAGGAGAGAGAGAGAGAGGGGAGGCCGGCCGTGGCGGCGGCCGGACCGGCCCCAATTTAGCTGGATTCGATGCCAGCATGGTGAATTTCACGCGGGAGCATAGAGAGAGAGGGAGAGAAATTGAGAAAGGAGGGGGAAGGAGGCCGGCCAAGGCGCCGGTCAGCTCCAGCCCGACCTCCGGTGGCCGAGTCGGATGGAATTAGGCCGGCAGCGGCCCTGGCCGCTGGCCGGAGGCTGTCCCCTATTTCGGGCGAAACAGGGGAGCGGGGTTAGAGGTTTGGCCATGGGCCGGCTGGGCCGGCCTAGTCTGGGCCTTCTGGGCCGTGCAGCGAGCAGTTTTGGGGATAGTTTTTGGGCCCTGTAACAGGCCGAGATTAGCAAGAAAATTATATGGCTAGAATTTGGGTTAATTCTAGTTTCTTGGGGTATTTTTACTTCCCCAATTGGGTATGTATAGTGGGAGATATTCGAGCCCAAAGTTGGGCCCGTGAACTAGTCTGGGTAGGGTCTTAAGGGTCATTTTATTAATTAGATTTCAGTGAATTAATTATGTACATTGATCCTGTAGGTGTCCAGACATCTGATTAGTTGGTGCATCATTTGGATTTTGCGTAGGAGGTAAGTAAGACTATTATGCAAATTTAATAATTTTTAATTGATAAATTGAGTATATACAGTTTGCATGCATTTTTATAAATAAGAAGAAAATAAAATTTATCTGAATTGTCTATGTAGCATGGAACTGTGGATTACAAATGAATAATTATATGATTATAGTGATTGGTAATATTGTAAGAAATGATTTATGGGTGTATATGCCAGAAATGTGATTGCCTGTATGATATGTTTATATTGAGGTGACTATATGCATTTCCTAGTACTATGCAAACCACTGTGAGGTAATGTGAGATACATATGCATGATGTAATTGTGATGAAAATGTTAAATAGATTTATATGGGTCGCCGTGGTTCTCCTTTACTATGGCCCCACACATTGTAGCTGTGTTCTATTATGATTTGGCCACACACACTGAAGATGTATTCTGTTATGATATGGCCCCACACATTGTAGACATGTTCTGTTATGATATGGCCGCACACACCGTAGAGTGTGTTCTATTATGGTATGGCCCCACACGTCCTACAATGTGTTCTGTTTGATTTTCATGGCCACATACATCGTAGAGTGTATTCTGTTATGGTATGGCCCCACACATCGTACAACGTGTTCTGTTTGATTTTTATGGCCACATACATCGTAGAGTGTGTTCTGTTATGGTATGGCCCCACACTTCGTACAATGTGTTCTGTTGATTTTATATGGCCACACATCTGGAGGATGTGCTCTGATTGAGGTATTGCAGGGCCGTGGGACACATAAGAAATCTATAATTACATAAACAGTGAGTTTGCTAGAATGCATATCCTGATGCTTATCGAATGTTCAATTTATGTTAAGTTGACAAAATGCATATGTTGATAGCATGTTAAATATAATTCAAGTATGATATGATTGTATAATAGGCTTACTTATTGAGTGTAAACTCATTAAACCTTCACAATGTTTTTCAGAGCCTCAGGGTTGATGATGGATATTCGGAGTTGATGGAGCTTCTAATAAATAACATAAGAACCATTGCATTGGTGTAATCCTATTATGGTTATGTGTAGGGCTTGTTGTAGCCCAACTTTATTAGCATGACTTGAGTGTAGGGTTTGAAACCCAAAACTTATAACTATCATTTGTATTATGGTTGGTTTTCACATTTATTTCCTCATTTGAATCGTATATCAATATTTTTAAGATGCCTTGCGTGCCCGGCACGCGGCGGGTTGTCACCCTAGCTCAATATTTGGGTCTGGGGCGTGACACTTCTCCCTCCACCGATCACCATCAGCCACTCCGGGTAATTCTTTTCCTCCCCTCTTCCTTGAAATCACAGGGGTGACAATGAGTGGCAGGGAGATGGAGAATGGGAGGAATTCCTTCCGTTACTGTGCCCGGCCGCTCGAGACAGCTGAAGGAGGGGGAGAGGTGGAGTCCGGCCGCTCGAGTAGGCCGGAGAAAGGCGCTGGAGGGCCGCCGAGCGGCCCTCCCTTCTTTTGGAACCAAGCTGCTCTGCGGCTTGGTTCGGGCCCAGTAGAGTGCCTTCCGGCTCGCCAGTCCCGGGTTGCGACCGACGACCTCCACCGGTGCCAGGGCAGCGTCCGGTGGAGGTCCGGCCGGCCATGATGGCCGGCCGTGCCACCAGCACGAGTGAAGCTACGAGAGAGAATGAGAGAGAAAGAGAGAGATTGAGGGAAAGAGAGAGGGGGTGGAGCTCGGTTCCGGCCCGGTCGTCGGTGGTCGGGCCTCCTCGGAGAGTGGCCGGTGGCAGCCCTGGCCCTCAGCACAAATCCCCCCCTGTTTCGGGCGAAACAGAGGAGGTGGGGGAGAAGAAAGGGGAGCGGGCCCGTTGGGCCGTTTTTCATATGGGCTCTGTTGGGCCGGCCACAAGCCATTTTTGGGCCACGTTTTGGACCCCGTAATGGGCCGAGAATGGGGAAATAAAAATATGACTTGGATCAGTGTCGATCCTAGTTTCTTGAGATATTTTTGTTTCCTCATTTGGGCTTATATATTGGGAGATATTCAAGCCCCAAGTTAGCCCCTGGATTAAACTGGGTATAGTTAAAAGCTATTTTGATATGCTAATTTTGGGACTTAAAAATTAAAAAATTGATGCCGTAGATACCCAGGTGCTTAAATATCTGAATTATATTTTTGGATTAGCGTCAGGAGGTAAGTAAGTCATTTATTATAATTTTTATAAATTATTAAAATATAAAAATTATGTATTTAAATGCTATATTGGTATATATTGCATTATTTGAAAAATGAGAAAGTGAATTGGTACTCCTATTTGTAAATGAGCATTTACTATGATTAGTTTTTAATTATTTTACAAATAATTTGGTACCTATGCGGATAACTGATCAACTGGCATGATCTTTGAAATTGCTAAAGGTGTTATAAATATACATGTGTATTTGACATGTTTAAATCACTGTAATTATGAAAAGTATATGGATTGCATTTTTGCAACGATACATGCTATTTGACAAATGTAACATGAAAATGATACTTTATGTATATGATAATATGTCCCACCATGGTCCGCTATGATATGATATGATATGATGTGATATATTGCATGACTCACTTGGCACCGGGACCCAACTCCATAAGGGGGTATATGGAGACACACACCAGGAGGTATGCTATGATAGGATATGGCAATATTATGCCACATGGCACTAGGACCTATCTCCATAGAGGGTATATGGAGAACACATACTTTTAGGGTGTGCTGTAGCAGGATATGATATGATGTGAGTTCATGACGTTGGTTCCAAGACCCTGACTCCTAGGGGATATTTATGGAGGATACACCCGAGGGGGGTGTTACACCCGAGGGGGGTGTTCTGTGTACACAGTGTGTGACCGTGATATAGTGGTATAAAATGTATTTTTACATGTTATTTACAGTGGTACAGTAGTTTTATTCTGAAATTGTATATTCTTGAAATGCTATATATAGCAATTGTTTCCAAAAGTATTTTGAGCATATGATGCATGTTTTGATAACATGGTAAAATGTATTTGAAATAGGGAAGCTTGGTAGATGTTTATTATGAAAAATTTGAGTTGATAAAAGTAATTACATTATATTATAGTTGGCTTACTTATTGAGTGTGAGCTCATTTAAATCTCACAATGTTTTTAGAGCCACAGAATATGAGGTAGTTGGAGCAGCTATCAAGTGACTTAGATCCAATACTTCGTTGTAACCCCATTGAATTATATATTTTGGCATGTAGCCTAAACATATAATTATGTTTGTATTAAGAACACTTTGAATTTGGATGATATATAGTTATTACCCCTCCTTGTATTAAATATGATATTTCAGGACGCCTTGTATGCCAAGCATGTGGCGGGTTGCCACCCTTATATTCAATATTGAGTCTGGGGCATGACATATTTACCATACCTACTAATTATAGCAGTGAAATGCCCGGGTGTACATGGTGATTAACGTAATTCGACTGAATCGAAGTTTTTTCTCTCCCGTCGTCGACGGTATGATGGTCGAGAGCTGAAGAACCTCCGAGCCGAGTCCTAAGCTGCAATCCATATCGACAGCCGCTTCCTCATCTCCATCCCCATCTCCCGCCTACTCCCTTCTTATCTTCTTCGATGCCGCCCAGCTCTCCACACGAAGCCCGACCTCCACTTCCCACCTCCGCTTCGAGTTCACCATCGTCTCCTCCTCCTTCGGCTCCCACCACACTGACATCGAGTTCCAAGAATTCCAAGCCTCCTCTCTCTTCGACGTCACCTCTCTCCCCCACGTCCCTCGCTAGATTTAAATCGCCTTAATATTGCAGGTTAATGGACGGTCGGAATGTTTTTTACTTATTTAAAAGTAATATATAAAGAAGTTCGATGGCCAAACCCTTTTTTTTTTTATTAGAGGTTGGATGGTGTCTATTTCAATGAATGATTGAGCTAATTCATTGAGCTGGATAGGAAGGGTGGAATGGATGACTATGAAACATGAAAGCATTTTGATTAGAGAAGGAAGAAAGAAAAGAGGGAAAAAGAAACATGAATGCGTTTTGATTAGAGAAGGTGGTTGGTTATAGACCAAAGAAGAGGAATAGCTGATGACGATCAGTGATCATCCAATTTGGCGATTTTCGATGATCAGTGAATTGTTAAATTGTTATCGAGGCACTCTAGAGTGTTGAGCATGGGATGTCATTGATCTGGGTTTTATCCTTTTAATTCTAATTCTAACACTTAAACACCTAATTACACACGCACGCATTTGCATGCATCCACATGCACGCTATGTTTAGAAAAACATTATGACTTTATGATTCAAAGCTGGTAGATTTGGTAGCTTGGTAGCCTAGAAAAGTCCCTCCTTGACTTCGTTGTACTAGACTTCCCCGTTGACTTGGGTGACTGTGACCGTGGGTTGTGAAGGCTAATATTACTGTTTATCACCCCATCAGTAAATTGTGGTTTCAATTTCGGCTCTGGCGTCTAATAAAGATGGAGAGACTCCCCTCCTGAGTCATGGATGGATGGTTACTATTTTTTTTTTTTTTTTTTTGAGTGGTTTCATAGTATCATTGGTGACGCCAAGTTACCTTCTTCAAGCATCGGGGAAGACGGACGTCATTCTCTCTGGACCCCTGCAAAAAAAGTCTCCGGAGACCGGATCTCCGGTGGGGACCCTCCGACGCTCAAGTTAGTCACTTGGGATCAGACGAGAACTGCTCAACAGAAGGGAGCTGAAATAGTTAGGGATTTAGCTAGTAGGAAGAAAACTAGAAAACCAAAGTTCAAGGATCCTTACTCACAGCGCGGGCGCATGCTTTTATACCTGTTCGAATGTCCCATCTTTCCATTCCGAAAGATTGATGTCGTACCGTCACCGTGCGCGCCGAAGGTGCCCTGCGTTACCTGTCAATATGGCTTTACAGGTGTCTAGCAGCCATGGTTGCATTTGATGCGCGCCGTTGCTTGACATGACCATGCACAGTTGCAAGTGGTAGTGAATCGTACTCCGTAACGGAGCATGGTCATGCACGGTGACACATGCAATGCACCATACGCCGTTATGAGGTATGGCCGCAAGCAGCCACGGGCGCACGGCAGGTCACGTGGGTGCACCAGGTGGCCCGAAGTTGTCATTTGGTTCGAAAGCCGGTTCACGTACTGAACATTGCCCCCGCACTCTGAGATCGGAGGGGGTCTCGGGGGTGAGATGACGTTTGTGCACCCCAAGACTGAAGGGGGTCTCGGGGCTGAGATGCAGTGACCTCACCCCGAGACCGGAGGGGGTCTCGGGGATGAGATGATGCTTGTGCAACCCGAGACCGAAAGGGGGGTCTCGGGGTTGAGATGCAGTGACCTCACCCCGAGACCGGAGGGGGTCTCGGGGGTGAGATGATACTTGTGCACCCCGAGACCGGAGGGGGTTTCGGGGTTGAGGTGCAGTACCTCACCCCGAGACCGGAGGGGGTCTCGGGGGCGAGATGATGCTTGTGCACCCCGAGACCGGAGGGGGTCTCGGGGGCGAGATGATGCTTGTGCACCCTAAGACTGGAGGGGGTCTCGGGGTTGAGATGCAGTGACCTCACCCTGAGACCGGAGGGGTCTCGGGGGTGAGATGATGCTTGTGCACCCCGAGACCGGAGGGGGTCTCGGGGTTGAGATGCAGTGACCTCACCCCCAGACCGGAGGGGGTCTCGGGGGTGAGATGATGCTTGTGCACCCCGAGACCGGAGGGGGTCTCGGGGTTGAGATGCAGTGACCTCACCCCGAGACCGGAGGGGTCTCGGAGGTGAGATGATGCTTGTGCTTCCCGAGACTGGAAGGGGGTCTCGGGGTTGATATGTTTGGGGTCTTACCGGATGTTCGGCAGAGCTAAGGGTTGAATGACCCCATGGAGACGGAGTCCTCCAGGCGAATGCTTGGCAAAACCAACACAGATGTCGGATAAGGAGGAGGTTCCGAGGTTAGGGGAGGACCTCCGTTAGCTGTTGTTACCATTTATTCTAACGGCGCTGGATCAGCCACATCAATTGGTAAGAGATTGTTTGGTATGGAGTTATTTTTTGAGGTTTATTAATGGTTTTAAAATGATGATAAAATCATCTTATTTGATAATCTTATTTAAACAGAAAAGTTTCGCAGCTAGGGCTGTAATTGAGTCAAGCCGAGCTTTTCAATGTTCAAGCTTCGCTCGTTAAGAAATACTAAAGCTCAAACTTATTTAAACTCGAAAAACCCTGTTTGAGCTCGGCTCGAGCTCGCTTGTTTGGTATGATTAAAAAGCTCGACAAGCTCGACTCAGAAAAAGCTCGTTTCAAGTTCGGCTCGAAAAAAAAAAGCTCGTTTAAAGCTCGACTCGAGAAAAAAAAAACTTGATTCTTAATTAATTCTTTTATCAAAAATCAAATAAAAAAGTTTCTAAAGTCATCCATAAAAATATTAGTCCAACAATATATAAAAGTAATTTTAAAATAAATAAAAGTCTAAAAAGAAAAAATAAACTCCAAAGAAAATTACATCAAACAAACATAACCAACAAAAATAAAACAGAACAGTAGCAAAATCCAAAATAATACAAACATCTCAAAGCATTTTTAAGTGATTGTGAACTCCTTGATTCTCTCCTTTTTCTGTCAAGATTTACATAAAATTAATTATACTAAAGAATAAACTAATACAAATAAATTAAAAAAGTTTGAGTTTACCTTGTTTTTCAGCTTTATCCTATAAAAGGCATGAAACCAATCTTCACTACATAGTAAAACTTGAGTTGTATCTGCTCCTAAGGAAGCTCGATAATGATCTATCACTCTACCTCTAGCACTAAAAGCAGACTATGAAGCGACTGTTATGGTTGGAATTGACATTATATCACATGCCATCTTTGATAAAACTCTAAACTTCAAACTGTTATTCTTCCACCATTCCAACACATCAAAACTTGAGTCATGATCTTGGCAATATACCTTTTCTTCTAAATATCATTCAATTCAGATTTTTCTTGTTCAAGGGATACTTCAATACTTCTTATATAGTTCCTAAATTCATCTTTTTCCATAGATTTTTCTTTTCCAACAACAAAGCTAATGCTACTAGAACTTTCTTTCCTATTTTCAGCCTCAGTTTGAGCAACATCTGTTCTATGAGCTTGTGAATTTTCATTGTAAAGCATGCACAAAGTCTTCAAAATAGTAGTAACAAGCATAACTGAATCAATTTTTTAATAGATCAAGGAAAAACACCATTCAATCATTTTTTTTATATATCTAGGATCTAAAACACAAGCTATAGATATCAACAAGTTACAATCACCTCAATGCTTATCAAATTTTTCTTTCATCTTCTTAACCATTGATTTCTGATAATCTTCTTTAGCCACTTATTTTTCATTCAACATCTTTTTGATGCCGTAGAGCTCAGAAAGAAATAAATTCGACGTTGGGTATTCACTACCTGTAGTAAAATTGCATTAAACTTATCTTAATTAAAATGTTCAAACTTTTGTTAATTATATCATACTCTAATAATGAAATTCATGAAATAAGTTGAGTTAGTAATCAATACTTAAAATGACTTGAGTAGCTATTTGAAATTCTTCAAGAAATGAGCATACTTCAGTAACTTTTGTCCTATTTTCCTCACTGCAAATTGACATAAGTTGGATCTCTCTGTTGATAGTGAGGAAAGACATCCTTGAAGTCCAAAGCAGTCGTTAGCATATAATAACTGGCATTCTACCTTGTACAACAATCAAGAATAAGAGGCTTTGACAACAACTTCAGTTTCTTTACGATTTTAGAAAATATATTGAAACGAGCTTCTAAATTCACAATATGTTTTACACTTTCACGCACATTCTTGATAATATAACCGATCATGGATAACCCATCTTGAACAAGGAGGTTTAAGATGTGAGCACAACATCTTACGTGAAAAAACTTTCCACTTAGAGGCATTGAACTTTTGTAAGAAAGGTTATCTTTCAATATTCAAACAGCAACTGTAACATCCTGAACATTTTAAAATTTTTGTAATATTAATAGCATTTTTATGTGTAGTGAAAGTTAGATGGTTTCAATGATGTATTGGGTGTGTTAGCCACTTGATAGTGTGAAAAAAAGTTGTTGGGGTGTGAATGAGTATATCCTTGTGTACTAATGATTTTGATTTAAGAATTTGAGAGATTTGAGTTTTAATGGACTTAAATCACAAGAAAAATCAAGTTTGGTTTGAGTTTAGCCCTTAAGTGTAGTATTTTAGCAATTGGAGTCGACTCCAATTGGCGAGGAGTCAAATCTGGCACGATTTAGCACTTCTAGCATGCTCTGAAGTCGACTCCTATAGAAGGATGAGTCGACTCTTATAGTAAAATAGAAAGACAAGAATTCTGCTTCGTGCTGGAGCCGACTTTCGATTCTACTCGAGCCGACTCCAAGATTGCACTTTTCATGGGTTAAATCTTAAAATAATCATTTTGAGCTCATTTTTAAGTCCGATTTAAGTGTCGTTTGAACTATTAGATTTCTAAAATCGAGCTCTTCAAGTTGAAAAGATTATTTTCTAAAAATATTATATAAAGTATTAAATTTAAAAGAATAATAGTAAATAGTTATTGAGGGAAAAATGAAGATTTTGTCAAGCTACTGTTCATGCCTTGGCCATCAAGTCACTAAAAAATATAAAAGAAGGGAGAGAGAGAATCAACCAGAAAGAAAGAAAGAAAGAAGAAAGAAAGAAAGAGGGAAAGAAAGAAAGGAAGGAAGAGAAGAAAATCGGCTAGGGAGGAGGAAGAAGAAGAAGAAGAAAGCGGAAGAGAGGGGAAAGCTTGGGGAGGATCTTGGTTGCCGTTCTAGCTTCTAAGGTAAGCTCTAGTTTTTCTAAGCCCAGTATAGCATAGATCTTTTATGGATTTGTTGTTATTGAGATGATAGCATGTGAATCTTTGATGGATGAAAGGGTGAAAAAAAATAATGAGATGCTTGAGGATTTAGCATGCATATGTGCAGTATTTCAAAGAAACCTTCCAAGTATGAACCCTGATGATGTATATGTCTATATGTGATAGCATAGGTCTGAAGGTTTGTTCTAGGGAGCCGAAGCACATAAGATAAGTATTAGTTGGGATGCTAGTAGCTAAGGTGAGTGGGTTTTTCATCTGGCTATGCAGTTGATTTTAAGATATTGTATGGATATTTTGCCAAAGATCTAAATACTGCTATGTTAAGCATGATGTTATAACAGAGGGGTTTTTGGGACATATAGGGAACGGAAACTAACTTATGTGTATTTTTATAAAGCATGGGTTTAAAAGAAAAAGAGGAAATGTATAGCATGCCACAAAGCATAGTATGGGATCATTTGTAAAACTTGAGTTTAGGAAGATTCTGAGTACCAAAAGGGATATGATACTTAGAAAGAATGTGAGCTTCCTAGAGGGATGATTATATACCTGGGGAAAGATTATATGGCTTATAAGAGAGCATGAATAAGAGGAAAAAGAATATATATATGTGTGTGTGTGTGTATATGTAAATGAGGGAAGAATAGGAGGCTAAGAAATGAACATAGGGGTCATGAAAAGAGCATAGGTTTGAGAAAGACTATGAGTTTCATAAAAGATCATGAGATTTAAGGAAAAGTATGAGCTAAGAAAAGAGTATAGAAGTGAGGAATGAACATGAGTCTTATAATGGAACCTAGATTTGAGGATGGATCTCAATCTTCTGGATGAATACAAGGTTGAAGAAAGAGTAAGGGTTGAGCAGGGACCCTAAATTTGAAGAAAGAGTACTACTTGTGAAATAGAAAGGAAAAGTATGAGTTTAAGCATGCCATGAATTAAAGCATGAAGTTAAGGTTGAGTTTATAGGCATGAGTTTATATGTATGAATTAATAGTTGGAGTTAAAGCATATCAAGTCTTGAAGAAAAAAGGATAGGCATTGTAGAGGTATATGTGGAAACCTATCAATATGTATGAATGATTTGAGCCCAGTTCATGTGTTTGATAGCATGAGTATCAATAAAAAGTATGAGCTAATAGTATATATTAACGATATGAATCATGGTAATATGATAACATTCTGATGTAAGCCTATGATATGAAAGGCTTAGTATATTGATGTATATGGTTTAAACCTGGAAGATGAGAATCTAGTATGTAGTATAAGGAAAGCATGTGGTAAGCATGGGTTAAAGTAAAAGGATATAGCATGAATTGAGAAGCATGAGTTAAGACATAAGTTAAGGCATGGATGTACACTATATGTAAAGCACATCATGATTTCAAACCAGGAATTAAAAGCATGAGTATCATGAATGTTATAACTTGAGGAAAGCAAAGCATGATCTTGTAACTTGAGTTAAAGTGTAACAGAAGGTATAAAGAGGATATGACTTGAAAGTTATGCAAGAGCATGTGTATACATAGATAGATATGCTTAATATAATATAAAGTACATCGTAAAATGACACATGAGCCTAAGCCTGAGTTTTTAAAGCATGAATTGAACATGTTTTTATAGCATGAGTTCTAGTATATGTTTATGCATGAGTTTAAAGCATGTGTTTACATTATGAGTTTTAAAAGCATAAGTTTTGAGCATGAGTTAAAGCATGAGTTTATGAGCATGAGTTTTAAAAGCAAAAGAACTGAGCCTGAGTTTTAATGTATGAGTTTCAGATGCATATATGACATATGTGCATGAAAAATATTAAAAAGAATATTTTTTGATGCATGAGTCATACAGAGCATTCAGACAGCTATGGGGCTGATCACCTTATAGACTATGCTGTAGCATGAGCATTGCACACTACTATTGAGCTAGCACCTCCTTGTGATTCGATCGTACAATGATCCCAAGGCCAAGGATGAGTACAAGCTAGACCAAGCCCAATGGGGTAGGTTGCAAGCAACCCATGGGGGCAGGAATTATAGCTCAGTGGAGTTGGTTATTATATAGCCCACGGGGTAGAGAAAAAATTCAAGATTTCAGGATTAAGGAACAAAGCACTTTACTGGATGAACCGCATGGGTAAGGGGTGCTAATTGTGTGGGGATTCTGTTGCCAATCACGCATCCGATAAGAGTACACCTACCGGAGGGCGACTGTAGGGTGGTACCTCAGAGGTTTCACACACAGCCCAGTATTATCAAGTTTTGAAAAAATCTTGCATTTAATTTTATAAAGGGCCATTGGGTCAAATACATATTCCAGTGGGGATGAGTTTGAAAAGAGAAGCTAGTGGGCAAAAATAGATCCCAATGGAAATCATAGAGATGAGTAAAGAAAGTCTGAGCTATATAATGAGGATACATACATACATACATACATACATATATATGTATGTATATTTATATATGCTTTATAAAGTATTATATCATGCATGGATTTTTATAAATGAGTTATTCAAAGACTATTTTAGTACTGGTATATTGTTGCAAGCATGAACTAAGTTACAAGTTATCTTTTATCATTTCAAAAAGGTATAATTATCCATGTATGGAGATTTTTTCAATGAAAAAATATTGATATGATACTTCAGTTTATGATATATTATTTGAAGAATAAGCTATGTTTTAAGTTTTCTGATATCATATATTAATGAGTATTATATGTGTTTACTCATGTTATATGTGTTTATTATGCTTTAGAATGATGTTATGGTTCTCTATTTTTCCATGGTTAGATGGTTATCTAGTCACTGGGACTTAGATCTCACCCCTCTATGGTTGAAACTTTTATTTTCAGATCAGTGAGTCTTGTTAGCAGGATCAAGGCTAGCGGGACACCCCTTTATGGTTTGGAACACCTAGAGTCCCTTCAAATGCCATGCTCTTTTGTAGTTATATGATAAGTCTATTTATTATCCCAATTTAATTATTAAAATACATATTAATTACTTTAAATTTATTAAGAATTGATACTTGTTATGGATGTTTGCAGAAAATAAACCTATAGATGGAAAGAGTTTGATTTTTGAAGTCCAATGATACAGACGACACTCAAATCAGAACTCTGTTTGCCTGAAAAGAAAGGAAGAGATGATTTCATATGATTCTCTATGCAAACTAAGGCAAGTGATGTAGAACGGATGGTTGAGGAGTTTTCTCATAATATCTGAATGATCTTAAGCTCGATTGACTTCAACTTTGACCGAGAGAAAGCCCTAGATGAGCTCTATAAGGAAAAACCTCAGGCAATAGTAGAGAAAGATGAGTTTTCTCTAAAATTCTTTTTAGATTTCTTTTATTTAGATCATTATATTTAGGCATGGGAGAGAAAAATTATGAAGGGGATGCCGGCAGTAGCAGTGCATAAATTCCTTCAATTTGGGATGATGATGAAGCCTATAACCAGGTTCTATCTTTCTTTTGTTCTTAATTTTTATGCAATAAAAATTATACTCTTCTTTCATAAATCTTTTGAGTTATTTTTCTGATCGAGATTTTAATCTGGCATACATAGCCTACACCCTTTATCGACATACCGTGATTTCAGAATATAGTACATGCCTAAGAGAGGTAGATCATAGTATGATAGATTAGATCCCTAACCTTATAGATAATTAAGCGAACATGTCGTGATCTCTTGATATGGCCCGTGGATGACAAGAAATAAATTATTCTAATTTTGAATTTATAAAAATTATTGCTATTGCAATATAAAGAAAAGAAGATAATGTTGGTATTCATATATATATATATATATATATATATATATATATATATATATCTGTGTGTGTGTGTGTGTGTGTGCGGATCGTTTAACATGCATAAAATTATATATATATATGTGTGTGCGTGTAGCGAAAGCATGCGGATCGTTTAACATGCATAAAATTAATGTTGTCGTATGAAAAAGAAAAATTATCATATAATTTTTTTAAACATAAAAACATACCGATATATTGAGGTCTCGAAGGAACAGTCCCACTGTTGGCCCAGATGGCAACCCAAGAGGGGGGGGTGAATTGAGTTCTTAAAAATTTAAGTCTTTTTAACTTTAGTTGATTAGTTAGCAAAATGTGCAAGTGAGAGGCTAACTTTAATCAATACACAAGCAAATAATAAAGAGAGATAGAGAGAGAGAAAATATAGCACGGCAAACACAAGATAATTTTATAGTGGTTCGGTGCAACCAACACCTACGTCCACTCCCAAGATTCACTTGGGTCCACACTATAATCTCTTCGATTACAGCCGAGTTGTTTTACAAGTTCACAACTCAAACTTGTTGTTTTCCGGGATCACAACGAACCCAGCCGGTTTTACACGGGCTCACCAGCACAAAACCCTACACGTTGTTTTTCACGGGCTCACAACTAACCCAACACAAGCACCGGCTTGCAACGAGGTATAATAACCTCCACTGATTCAATCCACTGATTGAATCAGCAAACAACCAAAATAACAGAGTTTAAATATAGAAACGCTCCCCTTGAGCAAATATACAAATAAAGTATAAAAAGGGTTAGAAAAGCCTGATAAGATTGCAGATGGTTGTGGCTTTGGCTTTCTTCCTTCTCCTCTTTAACTCCTCTTGAAGTATTGAATCAGGCCTCAGCAAGATTCTTGACCGTTTGAAAACTTTGGAGTTGAGATGAAGCTTTTTCTCCTTTTGTTGAATGTTGAAAATCCTTCGATTTGATCTTTGAAAAGCTTTTGGATTTTCTTTTGACTCTTGTGGATTGATGATCTGGAGCAGACGAAACTTCCTCTTTGATTTCACTCCTTTTGAATCACTCTATTTTGAACTAGAAGATTTTTCCAATAAAGCTCTGTTTTTCCCTCTTTTTGAAAGATATCTCTCTTTTTCTTTTTTTTTATTTTTGATTTGAAAAGGCTCCTCTATTTATAGATTCTGCAAAATATAGCCGTTAGAAACAAGAAAAATAGCCGTTATTCAAAAATATTACCGTTGGAGCTGATGTGTCATCCAAAAAATCGCGCCAGATTCCGTGGAGTCGGCTCGAGCACTGTGGAGTCGGCTCGAACACTCGATTCCAGAAACACCTAACTTTCAGGGTCGACTCGAGATATGCGGGGAGTCGACTCGAGAAGTGCTCAAAAATGAGCCTCTGCCGTCTGAGTCGAGTCGGCTCGCACAGTCCATGAGTCGGCTCGCGAAGGTTCAGGGGTCGACTCTTGAAAACTCAAGTGTCGACTCAGGACAACATTGAAAAACAGACATTTGGGGAGTCGACTCGGAAACCCTTGAGTCGGCTCGGGAGCGATACAAAAATCAGAAAAATGTTCTGATAGACTTTAAAACTCGTCCCAAATAAATTTAAATATAAATGTGACTTGAATAAATTGATTTGATCATCAATTCAAGACATTTTCATTAAGTTATTGATTATCAAATGAGTAGTATAAAATTCTTTTTGAATCTCAAGTTTAATTCATGAAATCTCAAGTATAATCTCAAGTATAAAAATTCTTTTTAATTGATTCAAGAACTCATTGAATTAAACATTGATAGTTTATTTTTTATTTTTAAATAAACTCATGGTATTTGATAAATAATTCATTGTTTCTATTAATATATTCATGGCTTTTGGAAATCATCAAAATCAATAAGTTGGGGCAATTATGTTTCAATAATTTCTCAACAATCTCCCCCTTTTTGATGATGACAAAAACATTGAGTATATGCATTATAAAATTGAAAAATTTATGATACCAAAATCAACTTTTGTGTTCATGGAAAGGCTCCCCCTCAATGAGGTAGCTCCCCCTATGAACCTCAATTTTATAATTCATTCAAAATTTTTCAAATTCAAAAACTTAAGCAAATAAACCTTTTTCTTTATGAAATTCAAATTATCTCTTCCCCTTATATGAAACATATATTTTCTTTTTCTTATTTAATTCTCTCCCCCTTATTTAATTAGGGCAATTAAAAGCATATAAGGTTTAAACAAATCTCTTCCTCTTAAATATGATGATGCATATACGATTAAATCATATAAATCTCTCCCCCTTTTTTGTAATCAACAAAAAGGTTGAGATGCATCAGAGCATCAACTTGATTAAATTCATTCGAATTCATTCAGCATCTAAGTTATCAATTGAGTATTGAGATATTCAAAATTATATCAAATTAAACATAAGCATTCAAGGATATTCAAAGGTACTCATAATTGAAATGAACATAACTTTTCTCATTACTTCAAAAGTATGTCAAATTACATCAAAATGTAACACAATCTCATTGTAATGAAATTAAACTAACTTAAATTCATCAAAGTTCAAATACAGTCATATTAAAGCAAAACTTCCTAGATACAATCTAGTAAGGAAATCTAGAAATACAAACTATGATAAGTATCAAAATCATTTGACACGCTTGAAAACTATACTCTTTAAGTGTCCAATCATTTCCATGATATCATCCTTTTGTGATTTGTTAAAGTCATTCATAGTTACTTGTATCTGATCAACTGCAGCATCAATATCTCTTCTTAACTGATTAGTTCTATCAAGATACACATTGGATCCATCAGCTATCCCTTGAAGTCTTTCAAATATCTTCTTAAGCTCAGCATTGAGTGAATCCACATGGGTACCAACAGAAAATGAAAGTAAGTCAAGTCTTGAAATGATGTCTTCCTTTAATTCTCTAATATCTTCTCTCAATTGACCAATTTCATCTTTTCTTTGATTATCAAATTCTGCAAACATAGCTCTAAGTGACATAACTGCTCATCTGAAAATCTCACAGAAGAAGATGAAGTCTGAGGTGGAGGAGAATAATGCATGCTAGGTCCTGCCTCAGACGGTCCAGCAACAGAAGGTCCAGCCTCGACCTCAGCTCTAATGTCTTCAACTCTGTCCTCCTCAGCTCTAACATCTTCTTGACCTTTTCTTATCCAACTACCATTAACTTTCTTGAAGCCCATGCGGTGAATAGTGGCCAA
Organism: Calamus simplicifolius; assembly: GCA_900491605.1. NCBI lineage: Eukaryota > Viridiplantae > Streptophyta > Magnoliopsida > Arecales > Arecaceae > Calamus > Calamus simplicifolius. The sequence continues at coordinate 49,513 of UESW01001784.1, read as the reverse complement.
TGAATAGTAGTCAGTATGTCTCAAATTTCTCCTGGGCTCACTATCACTAATTTCAATTCCTTGGCTTCTGAATAATTGTGTCAAGATCATGCCGTAGGGAAGACAGGATTTCCTCTTACTCCCACAATCAGCTATATACCATAATATCATAATGGGTAAGTTGATTGGCTTGCCTGAAACTACAGCATCCATAACAAAGATATCCCTCTCAGACAAGTAGTCAAAACGGCCTGTCTTAGGGAAAAGAATCCTGCTGCAGATGTTATGAAGCAATCTCAAGTCCAGTGGCAGCTGATTGGCAAAAACTTCTTCAAATCCCTCAAAATTTCTATTCAATAATCTTGTGAGGGCAGGTGACCTATCCTCTGGGTCAAAAGTGGAAGGTCCTGATAGGGGTAAGTCCAATAATTTAGAGAGAATGATGGCAGTGACATTCAAACCAACTCCTCTAACAATGCTGACCAATCCATTGTCCCCTCTAGTCAAATTTTTATAAAACTCTTTAACTAATGCTGGGTATGTAGGACAGTCTAAGGAGCATATCTTTTCAAATCCCATTTCCTTCAACTGTGACCCTACAAGCAATCCCTCTCTCTCAAACAAATCAAAGTCAAACTTCCTTCCTGTAGTAATGACTCTACTCGCAAGGTGATCTACCTGAGGAGTAGTGGCAGTAGGAGCAGGCGAGTCGTCCGAAGAGGAAGCAGGCGAAGAGTCCGGAGTCGGCTCGCGAACGGGTCGACGCACGGTCTTCTTCTTTTCATCCCGGCACCGCTACTACTAGCACCACGGGTTTTGGGGGCCATTGAATCAAAGTGGAATGATTGTTTAAGGATTTTGGAAGATTTTGGAAGGTTTGAAGGGTTTTGGAGGGTTTTGAAAATGATTTGGAATGATTAGAATCGATCGATGGGTCGGCTCGTGCCCTAATAAAGCGATTTGGGACCACGTCGAGTCGACTCGCGCAAAGCATAGAGTCGGCTCGGGTAAGTCACAGAGCTCGACTCGCTCATCGAGAGTTTCAGCAGAAACTCGAGTCGACTCCGATACTCTCGAGTCGGCTCCGAAACCATTTCAGAGTAAAAAATCAAATTTTTCAGAGTGTCTGAAATGAACCCGGATTTGATCTTTGAGTATGATTAAAAATCATGGATTTTGATAGATCAAATTGATATGAGTTCTAGATAAAATTTCCTTAAGATTTTGAGAAATTGAAAGAACTCTAGATATATTTCCTTAGAGGTTTCAAAATCTATCCAAAAGGGTTACAAATTCCTAACTCTCCTCTAAGATAACAAAATCTTTCTTCGCTTAAAGGTTTTGTAAAGATGTCAGCTAGTTGTTCTTCAGTGTTTACATAATCTAAACAAATTTCATCATTAGCTACATGTTCCCTTATAAAATGATATCTAATTTCTATGTGTTTTGTCCTTGAGTGTTGAATCGGATTTTTAGTTAAATTGATTGCGCTAGTGTTATCACATCTTATGGGTGTTTTATCAAGTGTGATACCATAGTCTTCAAGTTGTCGCTTAATCCATAGGATTTGCGCACAGCAACTTCCAGCTGCTACATATTCAGCTTCAGTAGTTGATAATGCAACTGAATTTTGCTTTTTGCTAAACCATGTGATTAAGTTACTTCCTAAGAAATGGCATGCACCACTTGTGCTTTTTCTATCTAGTTTACATCCAGCATAATCAGAATCCGAATATGCAATTAGGTTTAAAGTTGAGTCTCTAGAATACCATAAACCTACATTTTTCGTTCCATTTAAGTATCTTAAAATTCTTTTAACAGCTATTAAATGTGATTCTTTAGGTTCAGATTGAAATCTAGCACATAAACATACTGAAAACATAATATCTGGTCTACTTGCTGTTAAATAAAGAAGGGATCCGATAATACCTCGATAATACTTTTGATCAACCTTCTTACCTTCTTCATCTTTGTCCAGCTTGCATGAAGGACTCATTGGAGTTCCGAGGGGTTTCATTGTTTCCATACCAAACTTTTTGAGTAGTTCTCTTGTGTATTTGGTTTGGTTGATAAAGATTCCCTCCTTGCATTGTTTGATTTGGAGTCCAAGGAAGAAGTTGAGTTCTCCCATCATGCTCATCTCGAATTCTCCCTGCATCAACTTTGCAAATTCTTGACAAAGAGAATCGTTAGTAGCACCAAAAATAATGTCATCTACGTATATTTGTACTACAAGCAAATCTTTATTTTTTCTTTTCAAAAATAGTGTTTTATCAACATTACCTCTTGTAAAATCATTTTCTATTAAGAATTTACTTAACCTATCATACCAAGCTCTAGGTGCTTGTTTCAAACCATATAAAGCTTTGTGCAATTTAAAAACGTGATTTGAAATTCATGATCTTCAAAACCTGGTGGTTGTTCTACATACACTCTTCATTTATAAATCCATTTAAAAATGCGCTTTTAACGTCCATTTGAAATAAGTTAAAATTCATGTGACATGCAAATGCAAGTAACAATCTAATGGCTTCCAATCTAGCTACAGGTGCAAAGGTTTCATCAAAATCAATACCTTCCTCTTGATTATATCCTTTTGCAACTAATCTAGCTTTGTTTCTAATTACTATGCCATTTTCATCTAATTTATTTCTAAAAACCCATTTTGATCCTATTACTGAATGATTTTTAGGTCTTTCAACTAGTGTCCAAACATTATTTCTAGTAAATTGATTTAGTTCTTCTTGCATTGCTATCATCCAATTATTATCTTTCTCGGCTTCTTCAATAGTTTTAGGTTCTATTTGAGAGACAAATGCAAGATGATTACTAATATTTCTCATAAATGATCTAGTTCTTATTCCTTGAGAAGGATCACCTATAATCAATTCCTTAGGATGACTATAAGCATATCTCCAATCTCTTGGAAGATCTATATCATTATGATCATTATTAACATCATCGACCTTATGTGAATCATCATCTTTAGCCTCTTGTTCATGATCAGAAGATACTTCAATATTAAGTTTTTCAAGATCTTTTTCAATTATGTTTGTATCTTCCTCATCATCAATCTTTTCAGATCCAGTTGCTAAAGATTCATCAAAAACTACATGTATGGATTCTTCTACTATTAAGGTTTTCTTGTTAAAGATTCTATATGCCTTACTAGTCGTTGAATAACCTAGAAAAATTCCTTCATCAGATTTAGCATCAAATTTTCCTAAGTTGTTTTTACCATTATTATGAATGAAACATTTACATCCAAATGCATGAAAGTATTTTATATTTGGTTTTCTTTCATTCCATAATTCATAAGGTGTTTTCTTTAATATTGGTCTTATTAATGCTCTATTTAAGATGTAACATGCTGTGTTAATTGCTTCCGCCCAAAAATACTTTGGTAAGTTGCTTTCGCATAGCATGGTACGGGCCATGTCTTCTAAGGTTCTATTTTTTCTTTCAACTACACCGTTTTGTTGTGGAGTCCTAGGGGCTGAAAAGTTATGATTAATTCCATTTTCAGAACAAAAACTTTCAAATAAGTGATTTTCAAATTCAGTTCCATGATCACTTCTTAGAGACACTATGGTAGTGTTTTTCTCATTTGTGACTTTCTTGAAGAATTTCAGAAATATCGAGAAAGTCTCATCTTTGTGAGCTAAAAACATCACCCAAGTGTACCTAGAGTAATCATCTACAATCACTAAACCATATTTCTTTCCTCCTAGACTTGTGGTTCTAGTTGGTCCGAAAAGATCCATGTGAAGTAGCTCTAGAGGCCTAGAAGTTGAAACAGTGTTTTTAGATTTGAAAGAACTTCTAGTTTGTTTTCCAAATTGACATGCATCACAGATTTTGTTATTTTCAAAATCTAACTTAGGTAAACCTTTAACTAAATCCATCTTAATTAGTTTTGAAATAAGGTGTGTGCTTGCATGACCTAATCTACGATGCCATAACCATCCAATATCATTTATGTTAGCATTGTCAGCAATTAGGCAATGACTACTTTCAGATAATTTCTAAGTCAACTAAGTACACATTGCCATGTCTATAACCAGTAAAAACAATGCTATCATTAATGGAATCAGATACTATGCAAATAGAAGATTTAAATGAAACATTAAAGTTCTTATCACATAGTTGGCTTATACTAATTAAATTGTGCTTTAAACCATCAACATAAAGTACATTATCAATAAATATAGATGGAGTTATGCGAACTTTACCAAGGCCCATAATTTGACCTTTACCGTTATCGCCAAACGTCACAACTCCACCTTTCTTTTCTTCTAGGGTGATGAATTCCTCTTTGTCACCCGTCATATGTCTTGAGCAGCCACTATCAAGATACCACTTTTTCTTTGATCTTTTGGCTACAAGACATTCCTGCAATATAATCAAACTTTATGTTTAGGTACCCAAGCTTTCTTGGGTCCTTCATGGTTAGTAGCAACAAAAATTGTTCCTTTCGGAACCCATATTTTCTTTGCTTTAACATTTAACTTGTTGTTATTATTTAATGTTTTGCATTCAAATGATTTATGACCTTTTTCATTGCATTTAAAACAAGTTATATTACTTTGATTGGCTTTTACAAAAATATTCTTTAAAGATTTTTGTTTCCTATACGTATTATAACCTAGGCCAGCTTTATCGAAAACAGCTTTTTGATTATCTAAAATCATGTTTAGTTTAGTTGAACTTAAGGTGAATTTCTCAACAATGTCTTTATATTTTATAACTTCTTTCTTTAATGAATCATTGTCTTTAACTTGCTGTTCTTTTTCTAAAGCTAAGGTTTCTAATTGATCTTTTAAATCTTTTGTTGAGTTTTTAGTTTCAGATTTCAACAAATCTATTTCTTGATTAAAATTATCTCTTTCTTTGCTAAGTTCTTCTTTTTCATTAGTTAAGTTCTTAACTTCTAAAGCTAATTCATTTTTACTTTTAGCTAAGCTAATATTGTCATTTTTCAAAAACTTATACTTCTTTTTCAAAGATTTAAAATCAATCATAAGTTCATTGAAAGCCTCAAACATTTCATCAAAAGTGAATTCATCATTTGAGTTTTCAGAACTTACCTCATTGTCGTTGTCGTCGTTGTTGGCCATGAAGCAGATATTGGCAACTTCCTTTTGTTCTTCTTCTTCCGACGAGGAAGATTCATCAGACCATGTTGCCATGTATGCTTTCTTCTTTTTCTTGTAGGCCTTTTTCAGCAAAGGACAATCATATCTAAAGTGCCCTGGCTTTTTACACTCATAACATACTAAGGGCTCTTTCTCTTTTTCTTTCTCCTTGTCCTTTTTCTTATCTTTTTCTCCATCAATTCTTGCTCCAAATTTCTTTTTATGGAAGGGCCTTTTTCTCATAAACTTTCTGAATTTTTTGGCCAAGAGAGCAGTTTCATCATCATCTTCATCATTACTTTCACTGCTGCTCTCTTCCATTTCTGCAGTTTTGAGGGCAAGTGTTTTCTTTCTTTTTGTTTCCTCCTCAACATGCTGCTTCATTGTCAGCTCGTGGGTCATTAGGGATCCTAGAAGCTCCTCTAAAGGTAATGCATTGAGGTCCTTTGCTTCTTGGATAGCAGTGACTTTCGCTTCCCACGATCTTGGTAGTGACCTAAGAATTTTGCGCACAAGGTCAGCATTAGAATAAATTCTACCAAGACTCTTTAAACCATTCACAATATCAGTGAATCTAGTGAACATGCATGTGATGGTTTCAGTTTGTTCCATTGTAAACAATTCATATTTATGAACCAAAATGTTTATTTTTGATTCCTTAACTTGGTTTGTTCCTTCATGTGTTATTTCCAACCTATCCCAAATTTCTTTTGCGGAATTACATGTTGAGATTCGGTTGAATTCATTAGAGTCTAAGGAACAATATAAAATGTTAATGGCTTTAGCATTTAATTGAGCCATTCTTCTATCATTATCATTCCAATCCCTTTCGGGCTTAGGAACAAGAATGCCTTCAACTAAGTGTGTGGGTGTACTAGGTCCATTAGTTATTACTCCCCACAATTCATAGTCAGAAGCTTGAATGAATATTCTCATTCTTGCTTTCCAATATGAATAGTTGGTTCCATTAAATAAAGGAGGTCGATTCGTAGAATGACCTTCAGCAAAACATGAACCACTTTGTGTTGCCATAAGGATCTTTAGCCCTTGATCGTGAGATCAAATTCTAAATGAGCACTTGCTCTGATACCAATTGTTGGCCCAGATGGCAACCCAAGAGGGGGGGGTGAATTGGGTTCTTAAAAATTTAAGTCTTTTTAACTTTAGTTGATTAGTTAGCAAAATGTGCAAGTGAGAGGCTAACTTTAATCAATACACAAGCAAATAATAAAGAGATAGAGAGAGAGAAATATAGCACGGCAAACACAAGATAATTTTATAGTGGTTCGGTGCAACCAACACCTACGTCCACTCCCAAGATTCACTTGGGTCCACACTATAATCTCTTCGATTACAGCCGAGTTGTTTTACAAGTTCACAACTCAAACTTGTTGTTTTCCCGGGATCACAACGAACCCAGCCGGTTTTACACGGGCTCACCAGCACAAAACCCTACACGTTGTTTTTCACGGGCTCACAACTAACCCAACACAAGCACTCCGGCTTGCAACGAGGTATAATAACCTCCACTGATTCAATCCACTGATTGAATCAGCAAACAACCAAAATAACAGAGTTTAAATATAGAAACGCTCCCCTTGAGCAAATATACAAATAAAGTATAAAAAGGGTTAGAAAAGCCTGATAAGATTGCAGATGGTTGTGGCTTTGGCTTTCTTCCTTCTCCTCTTTAACTCCTCTTGAAGTATTGAATCAGGCCTCAGCAAGATTCTTGACCGTTTGAAAACTTTGGAGTTGAGATGAAGCTTTTTCTCCTTTTGTTGAATGTTGAAAATCCTTCGATTTGATCTTTGAAAAGCTTTTGGATTTTCTTTTGACTCTTGTGGATTGATGATCTGGAGCAGACGAAACTTCCTCTTTGATTTCACTCCTTTTGAATCACTCTATTTTGAACTAGAAGATTTTTCCAATAAAGCTCTGTTTTTCCCTCTTTTTGATTAATCTCTCTTTTTCTTGTTTTTTTATTTTGATTTGAAAAGGCTCCTCTATTTATAGATTCTGCAAAGATATAGCCGTTAGAAACATAGAAAAATAGCCGTTATTCAAAAATATTACCGTTGAGCTGATGTGGCATCCAGAAAAATCGCGTCCAGATTCCGTGGAGTCGGCTCGAGCACTGCGTGAGTCGGCTCGAACACTCGATTCCAGAAACACCTAACTTTCAGGGTCGACTCGAGATATGCGGGGAGTCGACTCGAGAAGTGCTCAAAAATGAGCCTCTCTGCCGTCTGAGTCGAGTCGGCTCGCACAGTCCATGAGTCGGCTCGCGAAGGTTCAGGGGTCGACTCTTGAAAACTCAAGTGTCGACTCAGGACAACATTGAAAAACAGACATTTGGGGAGTCGACTCGGAAACCCTTGAGTCGGCTCGGGAGCGATACAAAAATCAGAAAAATGTTCTGATAGACTTTAAAACTCGTCCCAAATAAATTTAAATATAAATGTGACTTGAATAGAATTGATTTGATCATCAATTCAAGACATTTTCCATTAAGTTATTGATTATCAAATGAGTAGTATAAGAATTCTTTTTGAAATCTCAAGTTTAATTCATGAAATCTCAAGTATAATCTCAAGTATAAAAATTCTTTTTGTTTTAATTGATTCAAGAACTCATTGAATGTAAACATTGATAGTTTATATTTTTCATTTTTAAATAAACTCATGGTATTTGATAAATAATTCATTGTTTCTATTAATATATTCATGGCTTTTGGAAATCATCAAAATCAATAGAGTTGGGGCAATTATGTTTCAATAATCTCTCAACACCCACGGTAGAGTTTACGAGCCAAGGTACTTCATAAAATACCTGCAAAATTAGAACAAAACCAGAGTCTTTCTCACCCTTCTTAGTATCCTTTCTCACCCTTCTTAGTATCGGTATCAAAATATGAGAGTGGGCTCACTCTAGTTTTTCTATATTTCTCACAACTATGGCGCACATGAAATAAGAAAGAAAAAGAAGAGATAAACTTTTTTTTTCATTTTTTCTTACTATCTGAAATTTTATATTTATAGGCTCTAAGTAAATAAAAAAATTTATTTTTAATTAATTTAATTTAGATAACGTTTATCTATTACAATATTTAATTTAGATAACATTTATCTGTTACAACATTTAATTTAGATAATGTTTATCTGTTACAATATTTAATTTAGATAACGTTTATCTATTATAACATTTAATTTAGATAACGTTTATCTATTATAACATTTAATTTAGATAATATTTATCTGTTACAATATTACAACATATTTGATCGAACAATTCTCAAATGATATCAGGAAAAAGTTATTTTCTTATTTGCAACTAATTTACAAATAATATCCAAATTAAATATAATAATATCTAAATTATCAAATCTTATTTAATAATTTTAGATATTATTAATTTTAATTATCTAATAAATTAAACTTATTATTTTATTTTTAATATTCTCAATAATCATATTATCAAAAATATCAAAAAATAATATTTTTCTCTCTCTCCATCAACTCATAATATGTGTCATTTACAAGAACAAAATTCTCTTGTGTGATGTTCCATAATAATAATTATGTGCAAATATTCATATCAATTATTATATGAACAATGTGTCTAAATACTTTTTTATTTTATCCAATAATTAATTTATTGTACCAAAATAAATGTGAAAAAAATAATCAATCAAATCAATTATTTATCTTCATAATAAACTCTTTATTATAAAATTTTAATAAATATTTTTATTTAAAAAATAAATAATTAATCACATTAATTATTCAAACCAAGAGTATTCGATGCGATTAACCTAAAATGGTGTGGGGACTATGGATCCATAATTTCAAGCTTCAATAAACTTGAATAAACTCAATTAAAACTCTTTAATTATTTATTCAGTTTATTAATCTCGAAGTTATTACATTGAAAAGTATAGATTAATTTTACTCAAAAACTTAAGTCGCTAATATAATCATTACATGTAATTCAATCCTTTATAATTAGTTCATAATTAGAGCTAAATGAAATAACCGTTATACCCCTCTAATTTTCTTTTATTCCTTCACTAGTTAAATAGTTAATTTATGATCGGATCATAAATTGCACGCATAACTGTTTAGCCACATAATCAACACTTAAGGGAACTAATTTTAAGTTTTTTTTTTAAGCTATGGATTTTATATCTTTAAATCACATTTCCAACCCAATGTGTTATTAAACCTCCAAGATGTAAGTATTGGGCCCAATATCAAATGAGCTTTAATAAACAAATCAGAAGATCCAATAGCACAATCAAGGAGTCTGTGATTAAATCAGAATTAAGTTGATTTACATGTGATCATCTTGTGACATAAATTGAATTCTTTATAACGGTCTTAAATAAAGATTCAAATTATGTCGGTTCAACTCCCATATAATCTTATTATATATAATACATCCACTAAGTATTTCTACACAACAATCCGAATAAGATTGTCATAGTCATGATGTTCATGGACCGTATTAGTGATTACGATAGAAGATCCGTACTTCTATCAATCACGAACATGTTTAAATATATTAGCTGTAATTTTAATCCTCTTGTATATATTATACTAAAATTACAACCTCATAATATATTTTGAATTTTCATATAAACATTCATCTTTCATATAAACAAGGTAAAATTGAAGAAAAATACTTCTTTTATTAATTCAAAAAATCAAAAAGTATAAATATATCTGATTTTAATGGCATTGCTCCTAACAGATAAAACTTGTGTGCATGGTGGATTCAGATTCCTGGATTGCTTCGTTGTTTTAATTTTGTTAATTAATTAGTTGTTATATTTTAATAACTATAATTCTAAATATAATCATTTATAAATATTTTTTTATTTTTTTATGAAATAATTATCCTTAAGGATACGATCCTAATCATTAGTTATATAGTGAATAGATTTTATTTTTGATGATCAACAATAGCAATCATTATAACATGGCAACTCCGTTTGTATTTGGCAAGAGACTAGCATTTCTTATAACCATATTTAAGTTTTTATAATTATTTCCTATTTATCTTTTGGATAGGCAGCCGTGCTGCTTCGATAATGCATTCAATATTGCCAATTCTTCTGTTTTTCAGTCCCGTAGATTGAAGATTCGAATTGTTCCTTAAAAGGCCCGTAACATGATTCGACCACAAACTTTATAAAAATACCAACCCTAAAAACTGCGATGAGGCAGTCGTACAAAGTACAAATAGCGATGCGCCAGTCGTTGCACTGTTCGCGATGAAAAAGAGGTTTTGGGTTCAAGCTTTTGCAGGAAGGTGTCTTGATGACAATAATGGTGCTTTGGATTCATCCCTTTCGATTTCAAATGATTGTAGGCCCCTTTCGGTTCCAAGAATGCCATCAAACATCTTGTTTTATGTCCTATATGTTGTAGAATAGGTCTATAATATTTATTATTTAAATTAAATTAGTTTAAAAAAATTAATTTATTTTATATGTAAACTTTTTTTTATGCTTATAAATTTGAGTTCATCATAAGTAAAAAATTAGAATGATGTATAGTATCATCCACGCGCACATGCATATGCGAAAAATGTAATGGCACTTTATATGTGCACTTTGATTGATTGATCAATGATGATCAACAGTAATCAATTAGTTACGAAACAAGCATCCAATCGCTAATTGCTGAAACGATATATTCAAAGTCATTGGATCATGAATCAATGTATCAATATATCGCTGAAACAACATATTTATGAATCGATGTATCCAGAAGAAGTTAATCGTGTGATCATCATATCACGATAACAAATCAGTGCATCAAAAGCAGATAAATCCCTTCGTTCAGATCTCTTCATCACACCCGATCAAATAAAGTTTGATCATACGATACAGATCAAGCCCGTAAGGATGCTTCTAATAGACATTTTATATTATAAATAGGACATTCCATCTGCATTCTAATCTATCCGAATTTCTTTAGGCATTTTGCATACTATGAATTTAAGAAAGTATAACATTCTTGATTCATTGTTTTGATGAACAGTAGTGCTACTTTCATCATAAGAAGACCATTATATCTTGTAAGATAATAGTCATAAAAATTGTAAGTACATGTGCGGAATGAAATTATCTTAAAAACATAAAGTATAACTTTAGATTCGATCCTTTGATCGAATTAGCCGCCTTTAATTTCTTCCCTAACACTATAATCCCATATCCATCTCATACTTTTATTTATTTTTTAAATAACATTCATCGTTCATTACCTTTTGCGAAGTTTGTCATTATTTTTTTAAAATAATAAAATTAGATATTTTTTAAAATAAAATAAAATAATGATATGTATATGTTGCTTGTTAAATAAAAAATTATACGATTATGTACCTAAGAATCATGCCAAAAAAAAATTTTGGGTGCCAAGGTAGGTGGCTTCAAGGACACAATATCTTCCTCTCTACACGGCGGCCAGTCCCTTGACCAATTCATCATATTCTGGAGGTCCGTACAAATTGGTCTACGGCGGTCATTTTCGAGACTTCATTGCCTCCTTAATTCTCCATCCTTCCATGGGCGTCAACTAAATCCCCTCGTCACAGTTGTCGGCGTTGTCGGACCCATCTCCACTTGTGGTCCGGTTTCGGCCATTGTTCCTTCTTCGTTTTTGAAATTTCAGCATAGAATATTGGTTGGACCCCTGCCCAAAAACAGGGCACGCATGGTGGAAGATGGTGTCCAACAGTTACGTAGAATGTACAAAGGTGCATCCTTAAACAAGTGCTATAAATCTAGGTGCATGTCGTCTGTTGAAAAAGAAAGGTTAAGGCCTCCGAGAATCAAATTCAAAGAGGAAGGATGGTGAAAGGAAAAAGGAAGTGATCACTGTTCAGTAATCTCTCTTGAACTCCATATTTCCAGGGATTATGGGTTCTAATTTTTTGAATTTAGGTTTAATTATTGTTGCCTGGTTTGATCAGATGAGGACAACAGGGTTTAGACCTTTAGATAGTGTGGAAATATCTAGGGAATATCTCTCTTACTCTTAAAAGTCATAACTATAAGGTAGTATTTGATTCATTATCTCTGGATAAATGTACAGGATAGCATTTATCTCAGAAATAACTCAAGGGATAATCATCTTTATTTTTTAAATTACAGCTTTGCCATCAAGGGATAACTCTAATTATTCCTGGTGTCCCTAGGGAATAAGTTCAAAGGATAATCCATGGTTAAACATGGGTTATCCCTTCTGATTAAACTTTTTTAGAATTATTCTTCATAATTATAGCTTTTGGGGATAAAAAGGGATATCCGGAGAATATCCCTCCTTATTTCCCATATCAAATACAGCCTAAAGAATAGCTAGGAATAAAATCAACCAGAGGGATAATCAATGGTTAATTTTATAGAAACAACTCTATTCCTGGATAGGTGTACAGAATAGAGTTTTTTCAAAGGATATCCCTAGGGATATCCTCTGGCTATCCCATTGATCCTATCAAATGCAAAAAAGTAAACTTTTTCTTATCCCCAGAATAACCTTTTCTTATTCCCTGTGATTGTATTTGATTGGAGGGATAGAAGAGGATATCCTTCAAAAAATTGATTTAAACCCCAAACTACCTTTATAATTTTAATACAATAATTGATCTAAACCGTCTGATTTCAGATCAAACGGCAGATCAAACAGTTTAGATCAATCCAGATTTTTGGAACTAATAAAACATCGCCTGTTGGAGCTATGGTTGTCAGCTCCAATTGCCATGCTCCCTCTCGAGCCATCCTTCTGGTATTTGTGCGCAGAAAGCCCTCAAACATCTGTTCGCTCGCAGCGAAGCGAGGTTTGTTGCGTGCTGTTCTCCTGCATCTACTTAGCCATGCTCCCTCTCGAGCCATCCTCCCGGTCTTTGCATGCAGAATGCCCTCAAGCATCTGTTCGCTCGCAGCGAAGCGAGGTTTCTTGCGTGCTGTTCTGCATCAATTTTGGATTCGGAGCAGTGCTTATCGTGGTTGCAGAGAATGGGATTCAATCAACCTTCAGATCACTGACTCTGTTCACCAGACTGATAATGGCACTGAGACATTGGAGTCGGTGGTGTCAATCCCCCGCAGTATATAGTTTATTTGAGTTACCCAGAAGCATTGGCTGAAGCCCCAAGTCCAAGAGTTCTTTCCATTTTTCATGACTCAGAGGGTTCCAGAAAACACTGTAAATGTACTGTAAAAGATAGCAGAGTTGAATAATATCCAAACCCTTTAATAACTTAAACCTTGATTATTTAAAATAAAAAATAATATAGTAAATAAAAGATGACTGTTTACAGTGACACACCAGAAATAATTTCGCACCATGGTGGTCACATGGATTGCTTGTCTTTGCAATGGCTTGCTCTTTTGCATCGTTATACAAATAAATTAAGACCTAAAATATTGTTAATAAACACACTCATTTTCATTTGAAATCTCCTGTTCTTAGTAATCAATCAAGACCCGCCTGCTCCCACAAAGCTGATCATGTAACCATCAGACAATGATCCTGAAAATAACATGAACTCAGAATGGCATTTGATATGGCTGACGTAGCCACGAGGACAATTATGACAAAATCAAAAGCTTAAGGCAGCCCCGCCCCGTCACCTCCTAGTCGGCCCGGCATCTTCAAGTCAGCCGAACCGGCCCCGACTTCTCCAAGTCGGCCTCGCTCGGCCCTGGCACCTCCCAGTCGGCCAGGTCGGCCCCGACTTCTCCAAGTCGGCCCCGCTCAGCCCCGGCACCTCCCAGTCGGCCGAGCCGGCCCCGACTTCTCCAAGTCGGCCCCGGCACCTCCCAGTCGGCCGAGCCGGCCCCAACTTCTCCAAGTCGGCCCCGCTCGGCCCTAGCATCTCCAACTCGGACCCGCTCGGCCCCGACTTCTCCAACTCGGCCCCGCTCGGCCCCGACACCTCTCAGTTGACTGAGTCGATCCCGACTTCTCCAAGTCGGCCCCACTCGGTCCCGGCATCTCAAAGTCGGTCGAGTCGGCCCCGACTTCCCTAAGTCGGCCCCGCTCGGCCCCAGCATCTCCCAGTCAGCCGAGTCGACCCCAACCATCCATGGTCGGCCCCACCCCGGCATCTCCAGGTCGGCCGAGTCGGCCCTGCTCGGCCTCGGCGCCCTCAGGAGAGTCAAGGCAGTCCCGACTTTCCTAAGTTGGCCCCAGAACGGTCCTGGCTGTTCAAGCCGCCATCCTTCTGACCTGCGCTGTCTGACACAACCAGGTCCAACCACCCACTGACCGCTTCATTGATGGGACCAGACCTAACTACCCGCCAGCTCCACTGACTGATGGGACGTGGCTCACCAACCGCCATTTTCCCCCCTCTCCGATGGGACAAGACCTACCAACCGGCCCAGATTCACGCAACCCCCACGAACCCCACGGACATTCCCTTCTCGCGGAACTCCACGTGGTTGTGCAGGTATCAACCCCCTATAAAAGGGTAAGTCCACTCAGAAACAAGGTATGCGAACTCATACGCTTGCTATCCTGATACCCAGATAGGGATTCCCCCTTTCTGTGGACTCTTCTCATCCCAAAGAGGAGCTCGTCTGAGCTCTTCCTCAACTGTGACCTCGGTTGCTGACTTGAGCGTCGGAGGGTCCTCACCGGAGCACCCTCCGGTCTTGGGACTTTTTTGCAGGCCATCCAACCAGGTGTGGATTCGTAGATTAACAAGCTCTCTTCTCCCAACGTTCAAGACCGACGATCGGGCGTCATCAGATTGGCGCGCCAAGAAGGGGGGCAACTGCAAAAGCAAAGAAGATCCGAACCCTATAGTATCCCCCTCTTTTTCCTCTCCATCTCTCAATAATAGTGATGACACGAGCTCGGAATGCCTCAGTTAGTCACTCTGGGGGGCATCTTCCTCCGGCTAGGCAGCAGGAGACCAACCTCCCTGCCACTGATCCTTCCGTTACCTCCTTGCAACCAAAGGTGGCTGCTCCGGCTGCGGAGCAGCTGGCAACTCTCACTCGACAAGTTCAGACTCTCACTGCCATGGTCCATGGACTTCAACAGCAGCAGTCCGTGGCCACCCAGCATCAGACCGCTCCCCTGCTAGTAACAGCCTGCAAGGGGAGGCTCTCCTCAGCAAGAGGTCGGTCGACGCCGGGCTTCCCCAAGGAAGCCTCGCCGTGAGCCCCCCAAGCGGCCGCGACCCCCTGATTGTGGCCCGAGCAAGTTTCCTCCAGAGCCGCACCGTCAGGAGGAACCAAAGCAGAAATCCCACCTTCCATGTCCTTCTCCTTCTCCTTCTTCTTCCTCTTCTTCATCCTCCAAGCAGTCTCGGAGGGCCCAAACAATCAACCGCCAGGCGGAGGAGCACCTGGACGAGTACAACCGGCGACTAGACGAGCTCGCCAGCAAGATCAACAATCAGTCGGAGAAGGAATATGACACTCGTCCTCCTTATACTCGCCGGATACTGGAGGAGCCCGTCCCCTCTAGATTCTGATTCCCTCAAATAGATTCGTACAATGGTACGACGGATCCTCTCGACCACCTCGAGAGTTACAAGGCTATGATGCAAGTCCAGGGTGCCTCGGACGCCCTTCTCTACAAGGCTTTCCCTGCTACTTTGCGAAAGGCTGCTCGAGCTTGGCACTCGCGTCTGTCCCCCCACAGCATCGACTCTTTTTGAGAGCTGGAAAGGGCCTTTCTGGCACATTTTGATGCCTGCCGACGGATCCCAAGGGTCGCGGACAGCCTCTTCTTCGTGCATAGGAGGGGGAGTCATTGTAGGACTTTGTGTCCCTGTTCAAGACTACCGCCCTCGAAGTCTACCATCTTGACGATGCGGTGGCTCCTCCCGTCCCACTTCACCTTCTCTTTGAACAAGAAGCCCCCGAGTTCCTACTTCGACCTCCTCCTCCGAGTTCAGAAGTACATCCACGCGGATGAGGCCAACCTTACCCGCCGCGAGTCCTCAAGGAGCTCCAGCCGCAAGCCCGCTCGCTCCGGGCCGAGTGGACCCCCTCGCCACCGGTGGCCTGATCCGCCTCGCCGATCCGACAATAGGCGTCGAAGCCCCGTCCCCGATGAGAGCAAGCTCACACCTCTCCTCGCCCCTCAATCTCACATCCTAATGGAAATCGAGGGTGAGCCTTATCTCCAGCGCCCTCCTCCTATGAAGAAAGGTCTTCCCCGCGACAAGAGCCGTTATTGTCGGTTCCATCGGGATTACGGCCATGACACCGATAGCTGCTTCAGCTTGAAGTATGCCATTGAGGAGCTCATCCAGCGGGGCTACCTCGGCAAATATGTTCAGAAGGCGCCGCAACCGCTGCTGGCACTCATGGGACCCCCGCCTGCTTAGGCCGCTGTCGACAATACCCCCACAGAGCAGACGGTCGGGATGGTGTCTTGGGGAGCGACTTCCTCATCCAAGTAGCCAAGAGGGGAGGAAGTGCCGGGTAATATAGTTCTTGCGGGGGGGACCGGTGAATTTTGAGAATGTAAATAATGAAAGCATCGTCGTCTCTATGACGATTGCCAAGCACCCTGTAAAGAGGATATTGGTTGATAGTGGCAGCTCAGCTGACATCCTTACCTATGACGCTTTTGTTCAGATGGAATTGTCCCCTAACTCTCTCCAGCCTGTGGCAGCCCCTCTAGTTGGATTCACAGGGAATTCAGTAAGGGTTGAGGGCAAGATATCTTTGCCTGTGACAGCCGGAACACCGCCATGCCAAAGCACAGTGATCATGACGTTCCTGGTCGTGCGGGTCCCCTTGGCATACAATGCCATCCTCGGGCGCCCAAGTTTGAATCTATTGGATGCGATTATCTCCACCCGACATCTGCTGGTGCAGTTCCCTACTAGCGAAGGTGTCGGGGAGATGAGGGGCGAGGTTGGCTCAGTCCTGCCCTGCTATCACACAGCGTCAAGCCCCTTGGAAGCCAAGTCGGTTCCAGAAGCACCTGACCCTAGGGAGTCCGGTAGGAGGGGAGAGCCAGCCGAGCACCTCCTAACCTTTCCCCTCGGGGATGATCCAGCAAAGACCATGCACATCGGCGGACTCCTTCCCCCAGAGGATCGTGATCGCCTCCTAACCTTCTTGCGGTCAACTCAGACATTTTTGCTTGGTCAACGTCTGATATGCCCGACATCCCTCCAAAAGTAATCACCCACAAGCTCAATATCGATCCGAAGCACCGTCCAATCCACCAAAGGAAGAGAAGCTTCGCTCTCGAGCGGCAAAAAGCCATCGATGAGAAGGTTAACAAGTTGCTCAGTGCCGGCCACATCCGAGAGGCGCATTACCCTAACTGGTTGGCTAATGTGGTCATGGTGTGAAAGGCAAACGGGAGCTGGAGAATTTGCATCGACTTCACCGACCTCAACAAGGCATGCCCAAAAGATAGTTTCCCCCTGCCAAGGATAGACCAGCTGTAGATTCCACCTCCGGCCACGAGCTTTTCAGCTTCATGGACGCCTTCTCTGGATATAACCAAATAAGGATGTACCCTAGCGACAAAGAGCACACATCCTTTGTAACAAAAAAAGGGGATTTATTGCTACAAAGTTATGCCCTTCGGTCTCAAGAACGCGGGGGCAACCTATCAAAGATTGATGAACAGGGTGTTTCAAGATCAGCTAGGCCAGAACATGGAAGTCTACGTGGATGACATGCTAACCAAGAGCATCTGCGCTTCTGATCATATCTCTGACCTAGAGGAAACCTTCAACAACCTCCACCGCTTCCAGGTCAAGCTGAATCCCAAGAAATGTGCCTTCGGGGTCACGGCAGGCAAGTTCCTGGGTTTTATGGTGACTTAGCGAGGGATCGAGGCAAACCCAGAGAAGATCAGCACCATCCTCGACATGAGACCACCATCCAGCAAGAAGGAAGTGCAGCAACTAACGGGAAGGGTAGCGGCTTTAAGTCGTTTCTCTCCAAATCGGTCGAGAGGTGCTTGCCCTTCTTCAAGGCCCTGCGGAAAGTGAACAGCTTCGAGTGGACGAACGATTGCCAGAAAGCCTTCAACGGGCTGAAGGCGTTTCTGTCTTCTCCGCCGCTCCTGTCTAAGCCGAGAGACGGGGATAGTCTTTTCCTTTACCTCGCCACTTCTTTAGAGGTCGTTAGCTCAGTCTTGGTGCATCTCAATGCTGACGGGACCCAAAGGCTTGTTTATTATGTAAGCAAGGTGCTCCATGATGTAGAGGTCAGATACCCCAAGACAGAAAAAATCATCTTCGCCTTGATCGTCTCCGCTCGATGTCTCCGTCCATATTTTCAAGCTCATCCCATTGTGGTGCTTATGGACCAACCCCACCGAGCCATCCTGGCCCATCCAAATACCTCGGGCTGACTCACCAAGTGGGCCATCAAGCTGGGAGAATTCGACTTCTCTTTCCAAGCACGGCCGGTTCTGAAGTCCCAAGTCCTGGCTGACTTCCTGGTCGAGTGCACTTGGGCAGATGAGGAGACCAGGGAGGTTTCCATGAAGCAGCACGAGCCTGAGCCGAGCAATGATGGAGAAACCTGGATCCTCCATGTAGACGATGCGTCAAACTCTTAGGGAAGCGGTGCCGGCCTCATTCTCACCGAACGGATGGAGAGAGAGCAGAATGTACCCTGCGGTTTCTATTCAAAGCCACCAATAACCAAGCCGAGTACAATTAAGGCTAGTCCAAGAGTTCAGAATAAGGTGTCTCAGAGCTTTCACTGACTCGCAACTCATCTTCGGACAAATCAATGGAGAGTACGAGGCACGTGACCCTGCTATGACTCAATACCTGGGCAAGGTTTGGCTCTTGGTCTCCCCGTTAGCTTATTTTAGCATCAGTTATATTCCCCGGAGTGAGAACACCAAGGCCAACATCCTTTCCCGTCTGGCTACCTCTGCTGACAGCATCGCAAGAGATGCCTATATCGAATACCTAGACAGGCCCAACATAGAGGACGGTGAGGAAGTCCTACCGCTCATCCAAGAGCCTACATGGATGGATGCCTACATCCGCTATCTCACTGATGGCACCCTCCCTGATGATCGCAATGAAGCCAAGCTGCTCAAGTGGAGAGCTTCCAAATTCGTCCTCCTAAACGGACGTTTATACAGGAGGTCATTCTCCTACCCCCTGCTCAGATGTGTAGGACCTGTCGACGCCGACTACATCCTTAGAGAAATCTATGAAGGCATTTGCAGAAATCACCTGGGGGACAGGTCCCTGGCTCAGAAGGCCCTCCGTCAGGGATATTTCTGGCTTACCATGAGGGAGGATGCTGCCAAACTAGTTCAGAAGTGCCATGGTTGCCAGCGCTACGCACACATCCAGTGTCAGCCGTCTACCCTACTAAGCCCACTTTTGGCTCCTTGGCCCTTCGCTCAGTGGGGAATGAACATCCTCTGGCCATTCCCCCTAGCTTCAGGACAGCGGAGATTCTTGCTAGTAGCAATCGACTACTTCACCAAGTGGGTCGAGGTCGAGGCACTGGCTAAGATCACCGAGAGTAAAGTCAAAGCCTTCTTCTGAAAGTCGATCATATGCCGCTTTGGCCTACCTTACACTCTCGTCATGGACAACGGCCGCCAGTTCAACAATGATGCATTCAAAGCTTTCTATGGCGAGCTGAGTATTCGCCATCGATTCACCTCTGTCGGCCACCCCCAGACCAATGGGGAGGCCGAGGTCATGAACCGCACCATTCTCAGAGGGCTCAGGACCCGACTAGATGGATCCAAGGGTCGATGGGTGGAGGAGCTCCCCAGCGTGATATGGGCTTACCACACGACCCCCAGAGCCCCGACGGGCGAGACTCCCTTCAGTCTCATCTTCGGATCCGAAGCCGTCATCCCTGTTGAGATCGGACTACCCAGTCCGCGCGTGGAGTCCTTCAACGAGGAAGGCAATTCCACATTGATACGGGCTAATCTGGACTTCATCGACGAAGCACATTACCGGGCGAGGCTATGTATGGCGACCTTCCGTCAGCGGGCAGCCAAGTACTACAACGCCCGAGTTCATCCCAAGGTCTTTCTCCATGGAGATCTGGTTTTGAGAAAGGCTGAAGTATCTAAGCCTATGGAGGGGGTAAATTGTCCTCCAACTGGGAGGGTCCTTATCGTGTCGCCAAGACGCTCCACCGGGGGGCATACCGACTAGAAGAGCTCGACGGACAACCCATTCCGCGTACCTGGAACGTGGATAACCTCCACCAATATTATCAATGATGTATCCCCCCCAGAGTATGAGCAATAAAGAAGGCCCCTTCCAACGCCACAGCCTATTATCCCTTGTATCCAAGGACTAGATCTCGGAAAAGGATCTCGCCGGTATTACGGCCTACGGGACACCACTCGGCCCCGGCACGGAGGTGCCCCCGAGTCGGTTAAGACCCTAAAGGCTCCATACCCGGTCGAGTCGCCCCTCGGGCGGCACACAAACCCCGGAGGTGATTCTAAAGGAGCTCGCCGGCATCGTGACTAACGGAACACTGCTAGGTCCAGCTAGGAGATGCCCCCGAGTCAGTTCAAGTCCATAATAGCTCCGTACCCGGTCGAGTCACCCCTTGAGCGGTACATAAACCCCTGAGGTGGTTCTAAAGGAGCTCACCAGCATCGTGGCTAACGGGACACCACTTGGTCCGGCTAGGAGATGCTCCCGAGTCGGTTCAAGTCCCTAATAGCTCCGTACCCGGTCGAGTTGCCCCTCGGACGGTACATAAACCCCCTGAGGTGGTTCTAAAGGACCTCGCCGGCATCGCGGCTAACGAGACACCACTCGGTCTGGCTAGAAGATGCCCCCAAGTTGGTTCAAGTCCCTAACAGCTCTGTACGCGATCGAGTTGCCCCTCAGGCGGCACACAAACCCCCAAGATGGTTCTAAAGGAGCTTGCCGGCATCGCGGCTAACGGGACACCACTCGGTCCGGCTAGGAGACACTCCCGAGTCGGTTCAAGTCCCTAATAGCTCCATACCCGATCGAGTCACCCCTCGGACGGCACACAAACCCCCGAGATGGTTCTAAAGGAGCTCGTCGGCATCGCAGCTAACAGGACACCACTCGGTTCGGCTAGGAGATGCCCCCGAGTCGGTTCAAGTCCCTAACAGCTTCGTACCCGATCGAGCAGCACATAAACCCCCCGAGATGGTTCTAAAGGAGCTCGTCAGCATCGCGGCTAACGAGACACCACTCGGTCTGGCTAGGAGATGCCCCTAAGTTGGTTCAAGTCCCTAACAGCTCCATACCCGGTCAAGTCGCCCCTCGAGCGGCACACAAACCCCTGAGGTGGTTCTAAAGGAGCTCGCCGGCATCGCGGCTAATGGGACACCACTCGGTCTAGCTAGAAGATGCCCTTGAGTCGGTTCAAGTTTCTAACAGCTCTGTACCCGATCGAGTCGGCCCTCGGGCGGCATACAAACCCCCGAGGTGGTTCTAAAGGAGCTCACTAGCATCGTGGCTAACGGGACACCACTCGGTCTGGCTAGGAGATGCCCCCGAGTCGGTTCAAGTCCCTAACAGCTCCGTACCCAGTCGAGTCGCCTCTCGGATGGCATACAAACCCCGAGGTGGTTCTAAAGGAACTCGCCGGCATTGCGGCTAACGGGACACCACTTGGTCCGGCTAGGAGACGCCCCCGAGTTGGTTCAACTCCCTAACAGCTCCGTACCCGGTCGAGTCGTCCCTCGGACGGCACACAAACCCCCGAGGTGGTTCTAAAGGAGCTTGCCGGCATCGCGGCCTACGGGACACCACTCGACCCTGGCATGGAGGTGCCCCCGAGTCGGTTAGGACCCTAAAAGCTCCGTACCCATCGAGTCGCCCCTCGAGCGGCACACAAACCCCCGAGGTGGTTCTAAAGGAGCTCGCCGGCATCATGGCCTACGGGACACCACTCGGCCCCGGCACGGAGGTACCCCCGAGTTGGTTAAGATCGTAAAGGCTCTGTACCCGCCGAGTCACCTCTCGGGCGGCACACAGACCACTGAGATGGTTCTAAAGGGCCCTGCTTGGCCCTCATAGTCCTCAAGTCGGCGTAGACCTTCCTCGGTCAAGCCCCGCTCGGCCCCTGACGCCCTCAAGTCGATCTCGGCGCTAAGTTGCCCTCAGATCGTTCCAAGTCCTTAGAAGATTCGGGCACAGATGAATCTCCCTTCAAACAGCCCACGACGCTAAGTTGCCACTCGCTAGGCCTCGAGGACATCCTTCTCGAATTCTGGCAAGGACTTATAGTTGGCTATGGCCTGTCCCGCCTCGGCCTCAGCCTGCTGGGCCCTGGCATCAGCCTCCTGGGCTTGCGTCTTAGCCCACTGAGCCCTACCTTCGGCCTCCTTGGCTTGCGCCTTGGCCTGCTGCGCCCTGGCCACTACTGCCTTAGCCTGTGCCTCGGCCTCCCAAGCTCGGCCCTTAGCTTCCTCGGCTTGCGCATTGGCCTCATCCGCATGAGCCACGGCCCCGGCTTTCTCATGGCCCGCCTCGACCGCCACCTTTTCCGCGGCGGCAGCTCTCTCAGCAGCGGCCCAGACCTCATCTCGCGCCGCTCCGACCTCCCTCTCGGTGCGTTGAAGCTGATGGACCAGCTCCTCATTCCGCTCCGCGGCGGCCTTCAGTCTATCTGAGACCAGTTCCAATTTGGCCTCGGCCGCGGATGCTCGGCCACTCTCAGCTTCGGCCTGGCATTCCGCCTCCCTTATTCGGCTGCCCAGATCCTCCTCCCGGGCCTTGGCCTCATGGTGAAGTCAAGCAAGGCTCTGGGACTGCGCCATGCTCTCCTTCTTATACTTGTCAGCCCGCGCCATGGACTTTATGAGCACGTCTGCTGAGTGAGACATCGCCTCACGAAGGGATATCGCACCGTTGGCCATCTGCAGCAGAAGAATATGTTAGCCACAGGAGATTGAGACATCAGAAGACACGTCCAAAAACAAAAGGTACTCAAAGGATTACCTGGACAACGGAGACCATCACCATATCTAGGAGCGCGGAGTGGCTCAACCCCCGCGTCTCCTCATCGGACTCGGCAGTCCGAAACTTCGACAAGAGACAAGCGGCCTGCCCGGCGTCTGTTATCGAGCCGAGCACGGGTGCTAGCCACGTCGTCTTCTCCTGCGGCCCTTCAGCCTAAGGGCAAGTCGGGCGGTGTGCTGATTGTTGGGATGAGCTCCCCGTCTCATCCCTCTGCTTCTTGGTCACCTCCGTCCCAGCCCTGGACCTTCTGGCGACTAGCTCCCCCTCTCCGACTTTCAGTTGGGGGAGCACTCTCCGTCTCCGGCTTGGCGATAGCCGGAGGGCTGACAGCAACTGTAACCTGCCCCACCTTGGGCACGTCGGCGGCGGCAGGGGCTTTCTCTTCAAGATCCACAACCACCACGGTGGCTTTGGTGGTGACCGGAATCTCTCCTTCCTCTATTTCGGTCCCGGCCGGCCTCGGGACCACTTCTCTAATCGGCGTTTCCTCAGCCGACTCCTTTGCAAGCGTTTGAGCCTTGGGGACTTCAGCGGCTTGAGCCGGCTCGGCCTGCTCTTTCCTTCGAGCTTTCTTCACCGGCCTTGACGTTTTCCCGGTCGCCGGCCCCTTTTGCTTTAAGGTGGCTTCAAGCGCGCCGGCGGGAAACTTCATCGCTGCGCCCAAAAACAAGGAATGTTAGCAACAACGTACAGTAATCCTCCAGTCGAGACAGAAGGAATCGAACATCGTGCTCACCGACCGCCGGGGCCAATTCAGCCTCTATCAGGTTCTCCTTGGATAGGAGTTCCTTGTAGCCAAGGATTTGGCAGTTAGACAATTGGGTGAAGAGCTCCCTATACCTTTTCCCCATGGTGGAGTTATCGTTGGAGCTGGTATTCAGCTCCCTCCAGTCGGCCCTCACCCCGTCGATGTGGGCAAAGAGGAATCGAGGCTTCCACCCCCTAATTTTAGATAGGAGACCTAGGGGAAAGGCCCTACCCGGCCTGGCGGTGAATGCCCACCAGGCCCCCTCACCTTGGTGGCAGAGTTATAGAAAGCTCGGAATAGCGATAACCCAGGCCGGGCCTCCTGGAAGTAGCAAAGAATGACAAAAGCACAGATAATCAGAATTGAATTCGAAGTCAACTGCACCGGCGCTAATCTATACCTATCTAAGAGTTTCAGAAAAAAAGGATGAAAAGGGAGGCGCAGTCCATACCGAAAGAACTCCTCGTATAGAGCGACCCGACCAGGATGGGCGGAGGTCACTCTATCTTTGGGCCGCGGCGCGGACAGGCGGATGAAGCTGGGGACCATATACTTAGCCCTAATAGCCTCTACGTCTTTGGGGGTCACGGTTGAGGCCACTCCTGACGGACCTGCCGGATCAAGACTCACCGCCGGAGGTTGTCTCGAACGGCGGGAGGACATAGGAACTGCCCTAATAGGGAAGGCTAGGGTAGATGGAGGTCCGGTTGCCATCGGTCGATCGTGGATGGTAACACCACCCACCGGCCGGGGCACCTGGCTAACTGAAGGGGTTTGGCCTTCACTGTCGGAATGGGAAGACTCTACAATGGGCCTCTTGCCCTCCCTAACAGCACGGTGGTCCATGGGGTGAGACAAAGGATAAGACTAACCTGGGAATCGAAAGGAACTCGAGGGCAAAAAGATTCAGGTTGCAGAGGAATTCAGAGAAAGGAAAGTTGGAAGAAAGCAATGGCAATGTAAAAGCTTTCTCCATGCCCTTGGGGCGCTTTTATACCCCCATTTCCGAACAATGGTAATCAAGGCCCCGCCACGTAGCGCTCTTCTATTGCGCCATGAACTGTCCACCGGAAATCTTGCTAGCGCCCGAGATGTGCCGCCTTGATTCACCCCGAGGAGCATGATCCCCGACCAATCGCAGGGCATAAAAATGGAGAAACAATAATAACTTCCGCCCTTTTTCCATTCCCCGATGGGCGCTTTCCTCAAGGCGTCCGGCATCGACGTCAGCCTCCACCTACCGCATGATTGTGGAAGATCTGTGAGGCGACACTGCCTCAAAACGACGTGCTAGCTCACCAAGCTATTAAAAGTGCACTAAAGAGTAATCATTTTTTGAATTTCCGCACCCCTCTCGCCCAAAGGGCAGCGGGCGCATGGCCCTTCGCACTCAGGGGCGGGGGGGCATCTGATGTGACTGAGGTAGCCATGAGGGCAATTATGACAAAATCAAAAGCTTAAGTCGGCCCTACCCCAGCACCTCCCAGTCAGCCCGGCATCTCCAAGACGGCCGAGCCAACCCTGACTTCTCCAAGTCGACCCCGCTCGGCCCCGGCATCTCCAAGACGGCCAAGTCAGCCCCGACTTCTCCAAGTCGGCCCCGCTCGGCCCTGGCACCTCCCAATCAGCCGGGTCGGCCCCGACTTCTCCAAGTCGGCCCCGGCATCTCCAAGTCAGCCGAGCCAGCCCCGACTTCTCCAAGTTGGCCCCGCTCAGCCCTGGCACCTTCCAGTCGGCCGAGCCAGCCCCGACTTCTCCAAGTCGGCCCCGCTTCGCCCCGGCATCTCCAAGTCGGCCGAGTTGGCCCCGACTTCTCCAAGTCGGCCCCACTCGGCTCTGGCACCTCCCAGTCGGCCGAGCCAGCCCCGACTTCTCCAAGTCGGCCCCGCTCGGCCCCGGCATCTCCAAGCTGGTCGAGCTGGCCTCGACTTCTCCAAGTCGGCCCCGCTCGGCCCTGGCACCTCCAAGCCGGCCGAGCTGGCCCTGACTTCTCCAAGTTGGCCCCACTCAGCCCCAGCATCTCCAAGTCGGCCGAGTCAGCCCCGACTTCCCCAAGTCGGCCCTGCTCGGCCCCGGCATCTCCAAGCTGGCCGAGCCAGCCCCGACTTTCCCAAGTCGGCCCCGCTCAGCCCCAGCATCTCCCAGTCAGCCGAGTCGACCCCGACCATCCCTGGTCGACCCTGCCCCGGCATCTCTAGGTCGGCCGAGTCGGCCCTGCTCGACCTCGGCGCCCTCAGGAGAGTCAAGGCAATCCCGACTTTCCCAAGTTGGCCCTAGAACGGTCCTGGCTGTTCAAGCCGCCATCCTTCTGACCCATGCCATCTGACGCAACCAGGTCCAACCATCCACTGGCCGCTCCATTGATGGGACCAGACCTAACTACCCGCCAGCTCTACTGACTGATGGGATGTGGCTCACCAACTGCCATTTTTTCCCCTCTCCGATGGGACAGGACCCACCAACCGGCCCAGATTTACGCAACCCCTACGAACCCCATGGACATTCCCTTCTCATGAAACTCCACATGGTTGTGCAGGTGTCAACCCCCTATAAAAGGGTAAGTCCACTCAGAAATAAGGTATGCGAACTCATACGCTTGCTATCCGGATACCCAGATAGGGATTCTCCCTTTCTGTGGACTCTTCTCATCCCAAAGAGGAGCTCATCTAAGCTCTTCCTCCGCTGTGACCTCGGTTGCTGACTTGAGCATCGGAAGGTTCCTACCGGAGCATCCCTCCGGTCTTGGAACTTTTTGTAGGCCATCTGACCAGGCATGGATTCGTAGATTAAGCAGCTCTCTTCTCCCGATGTTCAAGACAGGAGATCGGGTGTCATCAGCATCAAATGTATTCATGTAAGCATGGAGGAATGAAGACCTTAGAAGTTATTGAAGTTTCCTCAACTCAACGATTTGACATCTCCATCTCTCTCTTGGTGATGTCTCTGTTTCAGCTAAATCCATGTTTGATATGATAAGAAACCAAACCCTGCATATAGGATCCAAATTCAATCTGAAAAGCCTAGAAAAAACTTTGTTTGAATCCATACTCAATTGTTATAAATTAATCTGAAAAGCCTATAAATTAATCTGCACTCATCATCAACTTTGTAGCAAAAGCACAAGAATCAGTTACAGTAACTGGACATGCTGGTGTTGGGATACTAGCAATCAAACCCATCCTTGCTTGACGATCATGAGTGCATGAAGAGAGAAGCCAGATCTCATAAAGAAGCAAAAGAGAACTCCTCCCAGACCTCTCTTGTCTCTGTTTATTCAACTTTGTAGCAAAAAAGCACAAGAATCAGTTACAGTAACTGAACATGCTGGTGTTGAGATACTAGCAAAAGAAGCAAAAGAGAACTTCTCTATAGAGAGGGAAAAATGGTTAGAAATGCCCTCCAAGCAAAAGAGAACTCTTCAATAGAGTAGGCTCAAAACTAATAAAACATGGCAACATTGGTATCGGTTTCCCTGATACATGGCAACATGTTGGCAACCTACATATAGAATTTGCATCAAATTATATAGCTGAAAGCATTAAGTCATCACACAAAAATATCTAAGGCCATAAAAATGAAATAAAAATGTGTTCTTATTGTCAAGGACATAAGAGTGCAAACAACAAGCAATAGTTTTCACTTCATCAAACGACAGAGAGAAAATCCAATAAGAAATCCTGAAATGAAAAGGAAGTTCCCATATAGGACCATTGACATAGTCGTAATTCCACCTCTGTTCTCATTAATTGGTGGAACTTGTTGCATCCTCGCTGGAGGGTCGCTTGGCATGTCAACAGGGATTTTCCAAACTTCAGGTGTAAGGCATCGTTCAAGAAAAGCAGCTTGGGCTTCATCCCATGTATTATACCTTTTGTGTTCATTGTTCGGAAAACCATCAACCAATGCCTTGCAATCATCCCACTCCCTAACGATCCCTCTTTTGCATCCAATGAATATAACATAGAAGGGCATTACGAGGACAATACAGCAAACAAAAGGTGTCCTATTCTTCACTAGGACCTCCGTCCCTAGTGGATGATCCTGCAAAGGATAGAATGATCATAAATTATCAATTCTAGCATGCAATAACCAAAATAGTATGACAAATATGACTTATCAAAACAATCGTACTTCTAGATATAAATTGATGCCACACTGCGTTTGCAAAACCATCCCTCTTAGCCTCACCCCTCCTAGATTCATCTTGACTAATAGGGTTAAAACTTAATTGCTTACTATCATCCGGGGACTCATCGAAATCATTGGCATTGAAATACTTATCGTTGCCTTGAGTTTGTCGGATAAAATTATGTATGATGCAGCAAGCCAAAATGATTTTTTTTTGAACTTCGAATCGGTAAGGCAATGGTGATCGAAGAATCTTGAAACATTTCTTCAGAATCCCAAAAGCCTTTTCCACGTAGTTACGCAATTGTGCATGCCGATGGTTGTAAAGATCCTTATGGTTCTCATAATTTCGTCGACCAGAAGTTGATGTATGAAAGGTACTAACATGATACCTAGTACCCCGATACGATGCCAAAAATCGATCTGTATTTGCATACCCTGAGTCGACCAAGTAAAACTTTCCTGCAGAAATAGACATTAAGCACGCATAAACAAATATAAAACTTTCTTGCGTAAACTGACACTAAGCATGTGTAAACAAACATAAAACTAAGCAATACCTTCGAGGACTATAAATCCTCTATGGTCACAACACCACCTCAAAACTCTTATGTCCATTGCCAATCCTTCCCATCCAATGCACACAAACTGTTGGCCCAGATGGCAACCCAAGAGGGGGGGTGAATTGGGTTCTTAAAAAATTAACCTTTTAAAACGATTAGCTTTGGAATAAACAAGATTAAGTGCAAGGTAAGTATTAACCACAAACAAAGAGAGAGAGAGATTCAAAACATGGCAAACACAAAGATTTTATAGTGGTTCGGTGTATCTAACACCTACATCCACTCCCAAGTACCACTTAGGTCCACACTATAATCTACTAGATTACAGCTGAGTTGTTTTACAAGCTCACAACTCAAAACTTGTTGTTTCCCACTAGATCACAACGAACCCAGCTGGTTTTCCCGGGCTCACCAACACAAAACCTAAACCTCAAGCTAATCTAGCTTGACCTGAGGTATACTACCTCCACTAATTCAATCCCCCTGATTGAACTAGCAAGAACAAATAAGAACAGAGTTTACAATAACAAACAGCTCCTCAAATGAGCAAATATTCAATGTAAATAAACAAGGTTAGAAAAGCCTGTTTGAAGCAGAGTTGATTTGAGCTTTTCTTCTTTTCCTTCTTCTCCTCTTGAGATGTTGAATCAGGCCTCAGCTCGGATTCTTCACAAAGATTTGCAGATAGAAGTTGGGAAAAATATGGTTTTTGGCTCTCTTTCTCTTCTTTTGGAAAATCCTCCGAATTTGAACTTTGAATGCCTTGGATTTCTCTTTGAGCTTTCTGGAGTTGATGGATTTAAACTTTGATTCTTTCCTTTAGATTTCTTGCTCAAGACTTCTTGGATTTTTTAATTTTATTTTTCTCTATTTTTTGTCACTTTTTCAAACGAACGGGCTCCCCTTTTATAGATTCTTCTTAATCTAGGATTAGGTGAAAAACTAGCCATTATTTATCCTTGGATTCCTCCTACACACAAAAAAGTGTCCGTTAGAGATTAGGTGAGAAAATATTACCGTTGGAGGCCGTTCTGACATTTTGAAAATCCATTCCTGACAGGTTGGAGTCGCTCCAACTTTTCAGGTGTCGGCTCCAAGTCGTGTATCCAAAAATAGAAAGTAAAATTTCGTTGAGGAGTCGGCTCCGGAAAAGGTAAGTGTCGGCTCGCTGCGTTCAGGTGTTGGCTCCGAAAAACTATAAGTGTCGGCTCTAAGGTAGTCCAAAAACATGCTTTCTGTTCCCGCTTTGGAGTCGGCTCCAGACACTATAAGTGTCGACTCCGAAACTCTGGGTGTCGGCTCCGAAACACTAGGTGTCGGCTCCAGACCGTGCCAAAAATCAGAAAAGCATTTGATCGGCCATGGGGTCAGCTCCAGACTTTCTAGGTGTCGACTCCAGGCTCTGAATTTTGAAACATACCTTTAACATTTGATTCAAAACACGTTTCTTTATACCTTTGATCAATCAAATATTTTTAAGCCCTGAAACACTTGTTAAATTTATTAGTAAGAAAATGAATATACTCATATCTTTTATTAATCATCAAAATCAATAATTGGGTCAACAATCTCCCCTTTTTGATGATTATAAAAACATTGAGTATATGCATGAGTAAACAATTGGATTCTCAAATCAAAATTTTTAAATATTTAATCCTCACAGATAAGCTCCCCCTGAATGAGATAGCTCCCCTATGAAGTTCAATTTAACAATTGTTCTTCATTTTAACAAAAAATTTTAATGGTTGATACCACTTTTAATTGCCTCTCCTTATGTGCAGTTAATTAGATACCAATAAATTAAGCTTAATTGAGCTTACTTGATTAAATGCATATATAAAAGCTAAATATTTCTCCCCTCTTTATTTGTCTCCCCCTTGTTTTTGTTTTACAGTCATCAATGCATATACGATTTTACATAACTCTCCCCCTTTTTTGTAATCAACAAAAAGATCAAGAAGGGTTAAGTAAAATGACAAAATTGATAGATTTTTCAAGGTCCAAAAGATATTCATTAAGTATAAGATAAGTTCATTATAACAAAAGTCAAATGTTACAAAATGAAACTTCATTGTATCAAACATTAAACTATGCTCCATTACATTGAAACTTTAAGATAAATCAAACTAGACTAATTATCAAAGACACTTCATTACAAGATAATCAAAAATGAGTTCTAAGAAGTCTTTGCAATTTTCTACAATCTTTCCCATCCCTTCACTTTGAGTCCTAACAAATCCTTTTAATCTTCTGTCAACAAATGCACATGCAGTCATAATCTTGTCTTGAAGCTCAGCATTGCATTTGAATATGTTTCTGAGTCTCCACCAATATCCTTAAGCTCTTCAAATATGTTCTTGAGATCATTCTTCAAGGATTCAGCAGAGGAACCAAGAGTAGACTCAATCAATCTAATGTGATCATCCAAAGAGTAAAGGGTTTCCTTCAAATTCATAAATTAGCTATCAAACTCTGTCTTCATTTCTTCTTTTTGAGCAGCAAATAAGCTTTTGAGTTGCTCTAACTGAATATCTGAAAATCCAACAGATGACATAGGTGGCGGTACAGGAACTGGAGCAGGATACCTCACTGATGGACCAACCTTAGATGGTGCAGAAGATCTAATCTCAGTGGCTCTCTCATCCAGATGACCTTTCTCTCCCATTGACCATTAACTTTTACAAAGCCCATCTGGTGCACAGTAGCCAAGCTATAGTAATCAGTGTGTCTAAGGTTCTTTGAAGGCTCATTATCAGAAATTACAATACCTTGACTTCTAAATACCATAGTCAAAATCATACCATAGGGCAGTGAGGATCTCCTTTTGCCCCCAGCCTCAGCCATATAGAAAATCATCATCCCAGCAAGTTAATAGGCTGACCTATCAGAACACTATCCATAACAACAATGTCTCGCTCCGAGACATACTCAAATCGGCCAGTCTTAGGGAATAAAATCCTACTGCGGATGTTGTGAAGTAATCTAAGCTCCAAGGGAACTTATTAGCCCTAATTTCTTCAAATCAGATACTTCTCTTCCTAACATCCTTGATAATGCATCAAACCTCTCACTATGAATGTCAGCAAATAATCCAGTGACAGGGATGCTCAGAAGACGTCCTAAACTCTAAAGGTAAGGTGAACTCTTTTCCCTCTAACAGAACTGATAATCCCACCGTCTCCTCTTGATAAATTGAAATAGAATTCTTTAACAAGGGCCGGATAAGTGGGAACATCCAACGAGCAAACCTTGTCCCAGCCTAGCTCTTTGATTTGTCTTCCAATCGAAAATCCCTCGGACTCAAAGAAATCAAAATCAACCTTTCTACCCATAGTTATAACTCTCCCGGCTAAAGTGTCTACCTGTAGAGATGAGGGACCAGGATTATCTGAATGGGTCAGAAGAATCGTCGCTTGGAGACGGCTCGCGGACGGGACGCCGTGCCGTACGCTTCCCGGTGGTTATGGGAGCTCCAAGAACCGATCCTCTCCACTTAGGAGCCATAGAAATCCTTGGGAGTGTTCGATTTGAGGAGAATTTGGCTTGGGAAGGTTTGAGAGAGTTTGGAGAGAGTTTGGAAAGGGATTGGAAATGATAGAAATGATGGAGGTGTCGACTCTGCCCTAATAAAGTCAACTTAGGACCACCAGGTGTCGACTCCCGCAAAGTCGGGTGTCGACTCCAAGTCGCTAACACAGTTAGCGCTCGAACTGGAGTCGGCTCCACTTATACAGGTGTCGGCTCCAAGGTCAAGGACCGAGAGCGACACAGGAGAGATGTTGACTCCACTGACAGTTTCAGAGAAAAATAGATGAGTTTCAAAATCCAAAACTTATCAAATAGGGTCAATAAATTTTAAAAAAATCTTTGGAATATGAAGAGTCAAATTGCATGAATGACTAGATAAATTGTCCTTAAAATTATGAAAGGAATTTCAAGAAAATAGAAATCTAGATAGTCATTCCTTAAGGTTTCAAAATCATTCCAAAGGGTCACAAATCCCTAATTCACCTCTAAGATAACAAAATCTCTCTTCACTCAAGGGTTTTGTAAATATGTCAGCTAATTGTTCTTCAGTATTAATAATCAAGACAAATTTCATTATTAGCTACATGTTCTCTTATAAAGTGATATCTAATTTCAATGTGTTTAGTTCTTGAATGTTGAATTGGATTTTTAGTTAAATTTATTGCACTTGTATTATCACATCTAATAGGAGTTTTATCAAGTGTTATGCCATAATCTTCAAGTTGTCGCTTAATCCAAAGGATTTGAGCACAGCAACTTCCAGCTGCAACATATTCTGCTTCAGCAGTTGATAATGCAACCGAATTTTGCTTTTTGCTAAACCAAGAGATTAAGTTACTTCCTAAGAATTGACATGCACCACTTGTACTTTTTCTATCTAATTTACATCCAGCATAGTCAGAATCAGAATATGCAATTAAGTTTAATGTTGAGTCTCTAGAATACCATAATCCTACATTTTTAGTTCCACTTAGATATCTTAAGATTCTTTTCACAGCAATTAAGTGAGATTCTTTAGGTTCAGATTGAAATCTAGCACATAGAAAATAGCAAACATGATATCTGGTCTACTTGCAGTTAAGTAAAGTAGAGATCCGATCATACCTCTGTAGTACTTTTGATCTACTTTCTTACCATCTTCATCTTTGTCTAATTTGCATGAAGGACTCATAGGTGTTCCAAGGGGTTTGATTGACTCCATTCCAAACTTCTTGAGAAGTTCTTTGTGTATTTTGCTTGGTTGATGAAAATCCCCTCTTTGCTTTGCTTGATTTGAAGTCCTAGGAAGAAGTTGAGTTCTCCCATCATGCTCATTTCGAATTCACCCTGCATTAACTTAGCAAATTCTTGACACAAGAGATTGTTAGTAGCACCGAATACAATATCATCAACATATATTTGTACTACTAATAAATCTTTGTCTTTTCTTTTCAAAAATAGTGTTTTATCAACATTTCCTCTAGTAAAATCATTTTCAATCAGAAATTTGCTTAATATCATACCAAGCTCTAGGTGCTTGTTTTAAACCATATAGTGCTTTGTGCAATTTAAAAACATGATTTGAAAATTCATGATCTTCAAAACCAGTGGTTGTTCAACAAAAACTTCTCATTTATAAATCCATTTAAAAATGCACTTTTAACATCCATTTGAAATAAATTGATATGCATATGACATGCAAATGCGAGTAATAATCTAATTGCTTCTAATCTAGCTACAGGTGCAAAAGTTTCATCAAAATCAATTCCTTCTTCTTGATTATATCCTTTTGCAACTAATCTAGCTTTGTTTCTAATTACTATGCCATTTTCATCTAATTTATTTCTAAATACCCATTTTGATCCTATAACAGAATGATCTTTAGGTCTATCTACAAGGGTCCAGACATTATTTCTAGTGAATTGATTTAATTCCTCTTGCATAGCTAACATCCAATTATTATCTTTTTCAGCTTCTTCAATAGTTTTAGGTTCAATTTGAGATACAAATGCAAGATGATTATTGATGTTTCTCATTGATGATCTAGTTCTTACTCCTTGAGATGGATCACCTATAATTAATTCTTTTGGATGACCATAGGCATATCTCCAATCTCTAGGAAGATCTACATCATTATGATTTGCATCAACAACATCAACACTAGGAGAATCATCATCTTTAGCTTCTTGTTCATGATCTGAAGATACATCTATATTCAATTTTTCAATATCCCTTTCTAATATGTTTGTATCTTCCTCATCATCAATCTTTCCTGAACTCGATGCTAAAGATTCATCAAAAACTACATGAATAGATTCTTCTACAATTAAGTTTCTCTTGTTAAACACTCTATAGGCTTTACTAGATGTTGAATATCCTAAGAATATGCCTTCATCTGATTTTGCATCAAATTTTCCTAGATTATCTTTACCATTATTATGAATAAAACATTTACAACCAAATGCATGAAAATAACTAATGTTTGGTTTTCTATTGTTCCATAGTTCATAAGGAGTTTTCTTAAGGATTGGCCTAATTAAGGCTCTATTAAGAATGTAACATGCCGTGTTTATAGCTTCGCCCAAAAGTACTTTGGTAGGTTGCTTTCACATAGCATGGTACGGGCCATGTCTTCTAAAGTTCTATTTTTTTTTCTACAACTCCATTTTGTTGTGGTGTCTAGGTGCAGAGAAATTATGATGGATGCATTTTCAATGCAAAAGTTTTCAAATAAATGATTTTCAAATTCAGTGCCATGATCACTTCTAAGAGACACTATGGTGTTATTTTTCTCATTTGTGACCTTCTTGAAGAATTTCAAAAATATTGGAAAGGTCTCATCCTTATGAGCTAAAAATAATACCCAAGTGTATCTAGAATAATCATCTACAATCACAAGACCATATTTCTTTCCTCCTAGACTAGTGGTTCTAGTAGGTCCAAAAGATCCATGTGAAGTAGTTCAAGTGGCCTAGAAGTGGAAACAATATTTTTAGTTTTGAAAGAGTTTCTAGTTTGTTTTCCAAATGACATGCATCACAATTTTGTTATTTTCAAAATCTAGTTGTGGAAGGCCTTTTACTAAATCCATTCTAATTAATTTTGAAATTAGGTGTGTGCTTGCATGACCTAATCTACGATGCCATAACCATCCAATCTCATTCATATTAGCATTATTAGCAACTAAGCAATGATTACTAGTAGACAAATTGTCTAAATCAATCAAGTACACATTGCCATTTCTATTTCCAATAAATACAATGCTATTATCAATGGGATTAGAAACAGTGCAAATAGAAGCTTCAAATGATACTTTGAAACCTTTATCACACAATTGGCTAATACTAATTAGATTATGCTTTAAACCATTAACATATAGTACATTTTCAATAAATGTGGAGGGAGTTATTTGAATTTTACCAAACCCATGATCTGGCCTTTACCATTATCACCAAACGTAACAACTCCTCCCTTTTTGCTTTCAAGGGTGATGAATTGATCTTGTCACCCGTCATATGTCTTGAGCAGCCACTATCGAGATACCACTTTGCTTTGATCTTTTGGCCGCAAGACACTCCTGCAAAAATGATCAAGTCTTATATTTAGGTACCCAAGCCTTCTTGGGTCCTTCATGGTTAGTAGCAAAAAAGATTGTTCCTTTTGGAACCCATATTTTCTTTCCTTTAACAATTAATTTCTTGTTACTATTTCTTGCATTACATTCATAGGATTTATGGCCTTTCTTGTTACAATAATGACATAAAACTTCATTTTCATCCTGTTCTTTTCTAAAGAAGTTTTTGACATACTTTTGTTTTATGTTAGGCCTATAACCTAATCCAGCCTTATCAAATATAGCTCTTTGATTGCTCAATAATAAATTAAGTTTTTCAGAACTATATGTAAATTTATCAACTATATTTTTATATTTATCAACTTCCTTCTTTAATCTATCATTTTCATTGGAATTGATCCTTTTTCTTCAATTAAAGCTTCATTTTCTTATTTCAATTTTTCAACCTCATAAGTAAGATTATCTTTTAAATCCTTAACTTTAAGTGTTAAATTATTTTTCTCTTTACATAGATTTAAGTTTTCATTTTTCAAAACTTATTTTTCTTTTTCAGAATCTTAAAATCATTGACTAATTCATTGAAAGCTTCATATAATTCATCAAATGTAAATTCATCATTGAGGGTTTCGGTACTTACTTCGTCGTCGTTGTTTGCCATAAAGCAAATGTTGGCAACTTCTTTTGTTCCTCCTCGGAAGAGGATTCTTCACTATCACTCCATGTTGCAACATAAGCCTTTTTCTTCTTCTTGTAGACTTTCTTCAATTGAGGACAGTCATATCTGAAATGTCCCGGTTTCTTGCACTCATAACATATTAAGGGCTCTTTTTCTTTTTTTTTCCTTCTCTTTCTCTTTTTCTCCTTCCATTTTTTTTCAGACTTTTTCTTGTGGAAGGGTCTCCTTCTTTGCATGAATTTTTTAAATTTTCTAGCAAGGAGTGCAGTCTCCTCATCATCATCACCATCACTGCAGCTTTCCTCACTTCTGCAGCCTTGAGAGCAATATTTTCTTCTTCTTGACTTCCTCCTCTTGATGTTGCTTCATAGTCAGCTCATGAGTCATCAAGGATCCAAGTAGCTCCTCCAAAGGTAAAATGTTTAAGTCCTTGCTTCTTGGATTGCAGTCACCTTCGCTTCCCATGATCTTGGAAGTGACCTAAGAATTTTACGCACAAGTTCAGAATTAGTATAAATCTTACCAAGACTTTTCAAACCATTTACAATATCAGTGAATCTAGTGTACATGCATGCAATTGTTTCAGTTTGTTCCATGCTAAATAATTCATATTTATGCACCAAAATATTAATTTTGATTCTTTAACTTGATTTGTACCCTCATGGGTAACCTCTAATCTATCCCAAATTTTTTTTGCGGAATTACATGTAGAAATTCGATTAAATTCATTAGCATCTAATGAACAATACAAAACATTCATGGCTTTAGCATTGAGCTGAGCCAACTTCTTATCATGTTCATCCCATTCCCTTTCGGTTTAGGAATCACCATGTTGTCTACTCTAGTTGTGGGTGTGTGGTCCATTAACTAAGATTCCCCATAAGTCATAATCAAGTGCTTGAATAAATATCTTCATCCTAGCTTTCCAATAACTAAAATTAGTTCCATTAAACAAAGGAGGTCGATTAGTGGATTGACCTTCCAAATAAGATGAACTAGCTTGAGCTGCCATTTGGATCTTTAGCTCTTGATCGTTAGACCAAAATCAAATGAGCACTTGCTCTGATACCAATTGTTGGCCCAGATGGCAACCCAAGAGGGGGGGGTGAATTGGGTTCTTAAAAAATTTAACCTTTTAAAACGATTAGCTTTGGAATAAAAGATTAAGTGCAAGGTAAGTATTAACCACAAACAAAGAGAGAGAGAGATTCAAAACACGGTAAACACAAAGATTTTATAGTGGTTCGGTGTATCCAACACCTACGTCCACTCCCAAGTACCACTTGGGTCCACACTATAATCTACTAGATTACAGCCGAGTTGTTTTACAAGCTCACAACTCAAAACTTGTTGTTTCCCACGGGATCACAATGAACCCAGCTGGTTTTCCCGGGCTCACCAGCACAAAACCCAAACCTCAAGCTAATAGCTTGACCCGAGGTATACTACCTCCACTAATTCAATCCCCCTGATTGAACTAGCAAAACAAATAAGAACAGTTTACAATAACAAACAGCTCCTCAAATGAGCAAATATTCAATGTAAATAAACAAGGTTAGAAAAGCCTATTTGAAGCAAGTTGATTTGAGCTTTTCTTCTTTTCTTCTTTTCCTCTTCTCCTTGAGATGTTGAATCAGGCCTCAGCTCGATTCTTCACAAAGATTTGCAGATGAGAAGTTGGGAAAAATAGGATTTTGGCTCTCTTTTTTTCTTTTGGAAAATCCTCCGAATTTGAACTTTGAATGCCTTGGATTTCTCTTTGAGCTTTCTGGAGTTGATGGATTTGAACTTTGATTCTTTCCTTTAGATTTCTTGCTCAAGACTTCTTGATTTTTCAATTTGATTTTTCTCTATTTTTCATCACTTTTTCAAACGAACGGGCTCCCCTTTTATAGATTCTTCTTAATCCAGGATTAGGTAAAAACTAGCCATTATTTCTGTCCTTGGATTCCTCCTACACACAAAAAAGTATCCATTAGAGATTAGGTGAGAAAATATTACCGTTGGAGGCCGTTCTAACATTTTGAAAATCCATTCCTGACAGGTTGGAGTCGGCTCCAACTTTTCAGGTGTCGGCTCCAAGTCATGTATCCAAAAATAGAAAGTAAAAGTTCGTTGAGGAGTTAGCTCCGGAAAAGGTAAGTATCGGCTCGCTGCGTTCAGGTGTCGGCTCCGAAAAACTGTAAGTGTTGGCTCCAAGGTAGTCCAAAAACATGCTTTCTATTCCTGCATTAGAGTCGGCTCAGACACTGTAAGTGTCGACTCCGAAACTCTGGGTGTCGGCTCCAGACCGTGCCAAAAATCAGAAAAGCATTTGATCGGCCATGGGGTCGGCTCCAGACTTTCTAGGTGTCGACTCCATGCTCTGTATTTTGAAACATACCTTTAACATTTGATTCAAAACACGTTTCTTTATACCTTTTGATCAATCAAATATTTTTAAGCCCTGAAACACTTGTTAAATTTATTAGTAACAAAATGAATATACTCATATCTTTTATTAATCATCAAAATCAATAATTGGGTCAACACAAACAAAAACATATAGTCGAAGGATACAACAGCCATTACATTTTGAGATATAGTGTTCTTTCGATTGCAAAATCGAGGTTGATCCTCCTTCGGTAGTATGACCTCTATATGCGTACCATCTATGGCACCAATTGCATCCTACGGTCAAGAAAATGTTTTAGCAAAGCATATGAAATGTAGTTGTTGGTATATCTCATGGTAAATGTTCGATCGTTACCTTGAAGAATGGATAGAAACATCGATTATCTTTTATCTTCGGATGAACCGATGAATCATTTGATGGGAGTTGAATGAACTAATCTTGCAAACGCAATACAGCATCCATAACCTTATGGAAGTACCTGCTTATCGTCTCTCCCGAGTGCTAGTAGGTCTCCTGAATAATCCTATTTGATTGACCATGACTTAAACATGACAAAAGATTGCTAGTAGCTCATCAATTTCCACCGTCCGACCCGATATTAGCGACCCCATGCCAACAACTTTGTGTTTGAGAATCCAAAACATATTTGTGTTCATTCTCAGGTACCGGTAGCAACGGTCGGAATGCCCATTCAAAATGTCCCGAATAATGTTTGCACCGCTGAATTGTTGAGTATGGCATGGAATCCTTTGAGGACATGAATTCTCTTCATCTGTTTCCATTAACTCATCCAACATTTCGATCATAATGTCATCATCAAGCCGCATGCCATCCAAAGTTTGCATTAATAAATCAAAATGATGACTTGCCATATCAATTGCAGAAGATACCAGGTACATAAGCAAGGAACACTGGCACAAGAACACATGGGTACATTCAATTGCAATAGTGAAACAATTGTCACTGTCACAAGAACACATTGTTTCATTCAACGTTAAATAAAACATATCCATGATATTAGAATGATAGCTTACATTTCAAGACAAATGTTTCAGCAAACTAAGCAAGCAAATAACATCGTTACATATCCCAAAAATGGGTTAACCACAAGTTCAAATACCTCGATATTTATTCAAGTGGTAATTAACAAAACTTCTCATATGCTCTACATCTAACATCATGAATAATTGATGAGTCTCGAAGGATTGACACAACATGTTAGATATAACTGTAAAGTCATCCATCGCTAAATGTAAGCTAAAAAGCTTTGGTATGCACTTGTCCATGCTGTACGAATCTTCCTTTTCTTCCTTCTCTAGTTTCATAGCCAACATTTTTCTGAATAGTTGTATGGCTTCTTCTGAGTACTCCAAGCGTTTGGTTGATTGCCGCCTCAAATCTTCTAATAAGTCAATCTTGTCAACCCCTCCAAATCTTCTACGTCGTTGTGTTGTGGGTGTGATATCCTGACACGACCTCTTGCCTTGAGAGGATGTTGCACCATCAAAGGTTGAATCACTAGGATTAATAGCAGGATTGTCAGATTGATATTGTGGGGTTTGTGAAGGTCCAAAATCATCCAGCCCATGTCTAGGGGAAGCGAGAGGATCATCGAAGTCTCCTCCTCCCTTAAGATCTACATGGATCGCATCATTGTCGGTCTCATTATGTAAATTCGATTCATTGAAATAGTAGTCATCTGATGATTCGAGAGCTGGAATTGCTTGCAAAGGAGTTGCATCAATGCGTGTTGCAGCCCCTATACTAGTAGCAACTTGCTTTCCATACCAAATGAGCATATCCTCATATGGTGCGAAAGGCATGTTCCTAGTGTATCAATTCCTTATTGACCTAGCATACACCCAAATATAAAATTAGCTTTAATTTATTTAAAGTAAATGCAAACCTAAGAAACATTGACTGATTTGCTTACCGAGATCACACTGTCCCATTGTTCATCAGTATTGGCAGGAATTTGTCTCTCTGGATTCCAACCCCAACTAGACAAATTCACCAAATAATGATATTGACAAAAAAAATTTCTCAAATTCTTCATTCTATTTTGCATATTCTGAATGGTGTACTTGGTTTTAGCCTCCATATTGAACCGTTCAAGAACCCAAAGGAGTGCAGGCTTGGTATATGTGTTTCCGGTTGTACCACCCCTAATAAACTCCTTCTTCAGCAATCTTAACAAGATTTTATCCTCTTCATCGGTCCAATTAGTAACCCTAGCACGGAATGATCCGATTTCACTGGTCTTCGAAGTGTCGGTCATGGTTCTTCTTTTGTGGGCCTAACTATTCGATGAGATACAAGATAAGGATAATTAATGGTCAATTCAAAGCTAGACCTCCATTTTAGTTCCAAGTCAATCAGATATTCATTTAGATTAGGGAGAAATTTAGAAATAAAATAAATCTGTGCAACGATTTATTTTAACTACAAAGAAGCTTAGGCACACAAAGAACTAAGGATTTATTTTGTACTGTTTCAGCTGTCAATGTTGAATTTATTGCAAAACATTAAATTATGATCGAAATAAATTTTGACAATGGTACAGCAAACCTATTTCATATGCATTATTTTAACCATCAATGTCAAGTAATGGGCTCCAAAGACTCATAAAGGGTTTCCAGCAAACCTATTTCATATGCATTATCAAGCAACAAATTGAATCTAAAACCAAAGTTGGCAAATAATTAGAAATATTGGCAAATAAAGGGCTTCCTTTAGTTGGCAAATAATTAGAAAGATTTACCGTATGTCCAATTTGGCAAAAGTCAGGATCCATGTAACACTTATTCTAATTTATAAGATCTTTGATGAGGCAGGCAGAAGAGGAAGAAGATGAAGAAGATATCAGCGCTAAATAAAATTAAAATCTCAAAAAACTTTTATTCTTTTCTTCT
Source organism: Calamus simplicifolius (assembly GCA_900491605.1). Classification (NCBI taxonomy): domain Eukaryota; kingdom Viridiplantae; phylum Streptophyta; class Magnoliopsida; order Arecales; family Arecaceae; genus Calamus; species Calamus simplicifolius. The sequence continues at coordinate 7,944 of UESW01001784.1, read as the reverse complement.
TCCATGCCATTCTTTCCTCTTTCGTAATTTCTCATGGTTTTAATAAAACTGCTGTGAAGGAGAAACCCTCCCTCCTCATGATTCCTTTCAAAAAATAAAAGTTCAAATTTTACAAAAATAAGTATTCCATAGCATTCAATACTGCACAAAGGCTCAAGATTTTGGAACAATTTTGGTGCCATAGCAGCATCGGCTTTTAGAGAGCAAATAAATTTATTTTTTACTTGTCGTTTCTTGAGGCCCCCTTTCCTTCAACCATTTCACCTTGTACTCAAATTAAGGGTAGGACCGGAGGAGAAAGAGGAGGAGAGCGAGAGAGGCGACGCACCTATAGAAGAGAGTGGAGGGTGGGTACTGGAAGTTGATGTTGGAAATAAGATGGGCACACAAGGAGCTTTGATACTAGATTGATGGAAGTGGAGAATACTTTCAATAAGAAAAATAACACACTCTTATTATCGAGATGTTAGAGGGAATACACCTTTTGGGTCTCTCTCTATTTTCATCATCATCTACTTCTTCTTCTACTTCTACTTTCATGGGCAAACACCTCCCATATTTATAAACATCTAGATGTCCTTTCATATACCACTATTTAATACATGCATAGAAAAACTAAAAGACATTTGCAGAAAATTAAGAGTCAATTACAAAATACTAAGAGTCAATTTTAAATTTCTGAACCATCTTATCTTTTTAAAATCCCATGAAGCCTTTGGTCTTTTTAAGAGTGACTCTTCCTTTCTCCCATGAAGCCTTTAGTCTTTTAAGAGTGCATTAAAACAAGTTTAATATTCCAACATTTCCTCCCGTAAACTTGTTTTTTCTTGGTGCCATGACTCCAAGCATCTTTCTTAGCTTTTGAAATCTTCACTTTTGAGTGATTTTGTAAATATATCAGCAATTTGCTCATTTGATTTACAGTACACAACCTTCACAATACCTTTCTTAACTTGATCACGAAGAAAATGAAATCTTGTGTCAATGTATTTGCTTCTTCCATGTTGAACTGGATTCTTAGCTAGTTCAATAGCAGACTTATTATCAACATATATCTTCACAGGCTCCTTTTGTAAATGACTCAATTCTTTCAATAAGTTGCGCAACCATATGGCCTCACAAGCACATGATGCTGCTGCAACATACTCTGCTTCACATGTAGATAATGCAACAATGGATTGTTTCTTTGAGCTCCAAGAAAAAGCATTACCACCAAAATAAAAGATATAACCAGAAGTGCTTTTCCATTCATCAAGATCTCCTCCCCAATCACTATCAGAAAAACCAATTAAACTTGCATCATTGGAATGAGTATAAAACATACCATGATCAAGAGTTCCTTTGAGGTATCTTAGAATCCTTTTTGCTGCCATCCAGTGTGACTCCTTTGGATGTTTCATATATTTACTAATCAAACCAACTCCATAGACAATATCAGGTCGGCCTATAGTAAGATAACGAAGACTTCCAACAAGGCTTTTGAAGAGAGATGAGTTCACCTCCTTTCCTTCTCCTTCTTTACTAAGCTTGGCTCCATAAGCAACTGGGGTGTTTACTTCTTTGCAGCACTCCATTTTGAATTTTTGTAGAATGTTTCTAGCATAAATTTCTTGAGAAATGAAGATGCATCTTCACTTTGCCTTACTTCAATGCCAAGAAAATAAGACATCAAGTCTCCTTCCGTCATTTCGAACTCCTTGCTCATGGTTTCTTTGAACCCATATATCATTTCCATGCAATTACCTGTCACAAGTAAGTCATCCACATATAGACATATAATTAAAAATGTCATCTCTTTTTTTCTTTACATAAATATCATGTTCATAGGAGCATTTGTTGAAACCACAATCTTGAAGATAGTGATCAATTCGAGCATTCCAAGTTCTCGGTGCTTGCTTTAATCCATACAAAGCTTTGTGTAACTTGTACACTTTATCTTCCATGCCTTTATGGATATAGCCCTCAGGTTGCTCAATATAGACTTCTTCTTCAAGGTAGCCATTGAGATATGCCGACTTTACATCCATTTGATATATTTTCCACTTGTGATGAGATGCAAGTGAGAAAATGAGCTTTATTGAATCAAAATGGGCTACAGGCGCGAAAACTTCGTCATAATCGAACCCTTTCTTTTGCTTGTAGCCTTTGGCAACCAAACGAGCTTTGTATTTTTCTACCTCTCCATTAGCAATGCGCTTCACTTTATACACCCATTTGACGCCTATCGCCTTTTGTCCTTTTGGAAGTGAAGTCAACTCCCAAGTATTATTCTTTTCTATGGCAAGAATCTTCTCCTTCATTGCTTTTCTCCATTCAACTTTATGCATAGCTTCATCAAATGTTAGAGGTTTAATATCAGCAAATAAACAATATAAATCAACTTGTTTAACAGCTTCTGTTTCATCATAAAGATCACTAATACTTCTAAACTTTCTTGTTGACTCTTCAGGGCTTATAGAACTTCTTGAAGGAAGTCGGTGTAACTTGTGGTGATGAATATGATCTTGCTGGTGACAAGATTGGTTGAGTAGCTTCCTCATTTGTATTCTCCTCAGCTTCATTATAAGTTGTTATATATTTGATATGAGAATGTTTGCCATTCCAATCCCATACTCCATCTTCATTGAAAATCATATCCCGACTGATGATGACCTTATTTGTCATTGGATTATACAATTTGTAGGCTTTGGATTGCTCACTATATCTTATGAAGATGCATTTTGGCTTCGATCATCAAGCTTCTTCCGCTTCTCTTGTGGTACTTGGGCATAGGCAATACACCAAAAAATCTTCATATGGCTTACTCCTGGTTTGTAGCCACTCCAAGCTTCTTCTAGTGTCATACTTTTGATGGCTTTTGTTGGGCTTCGGTTGATAAGATATGCTGCACATGCCACCCCTTCAGCCCAAAAATGCTCGGAAAGGTTCTTCTCTTTCAACATGCTTCTAGTTATGTCAAGAATGATCCGGTTCTTCCTCTCGGCCACTCTATTTTGTTGTGGAGAGTACGGAGCGGTGAATTGATGTCGAACTCCTTCTTCATCACAATAGCTTCTAAAAGCATTTGACATATATTCTCCGCCTCTATCGGATCTCAAAATCTGCACTTTATTGTTACTTTTTTTTTCAACTAAAGATTTGAAATATTTAAACATAAAGAGTGCAGCCGACTTTTCTTTAAGAAAATAATCTACAACTTTCTACTAAAGTCATCAACAAATGTTATAAAATATTTGTTACCACCACAAGATTCTGGAAGAGGTCCAATATATCAGTATGCACTACTTGTAATGGTCTTGTTGCTTTCCAAGATTTTTTACTTTTGAAGGGAGCTTTTGCATGCTTAGCTAGTGTGCACTTCTCACAAACTTCATTTGGATAATTTATGTGTGGAAGTCCTTTCACCATTCCCTTATTAGATAGTGTTGGCCCAGATGGCAACCCAAGAGGGGGGGGGGGTGAATTGGGTTCTTAAAAATTTAAGTCTTTTTAACTTTAGTTGATTAGTTAGCAAAATGTGCAAGTGAGAGGCTAACTTTAATCAATACACAAGCAAATAATAAAGAGAGATAGAGAGAGAGAAAATAGCACGGCAAACACAAGATAATTTTATAGTGGTTCGGTGCAACCAACACCTACGTCCACTCCCAAGATTCACTTGGGTCCACACTATAATCTCTTCGATTACAGCCGAGTTGTTTTCCAAGCTCACAACTCAAACTTGTTATTTTCATGGGCGCACAACGAATCCAGCCGGTTTTACACGGGCTTACCAGCACAAAACCCAACACGTTGTTTTTCACGGGCTCACAACTAACCCAACACAAGCACTCCAGATTGCAACGAGGTATAATAACCTCCACTGATTCAATCCACTGATTGAATCAGCAAACAACCAAAATAACAGAGTTTAAATATAGAAACGCTCCCCTTGAGCAAATATACAAATAAAGTATAAAAAGGGTTAGAAAAGCCTGATAAGATTGCAGATGGTTGTGGCTTTGGCTTTCTTCCTTCTCCTCTTTAACTCCTCTTGAAGTATTGAATCAGGCCTCAGCAAGATTCTTGACCGTTTGAAAACTTTGGAGTTGAGATGAAGCTTTTTTCCTTTTGTTGAATGTTGAAAATCCTTCGATTTGATCTTTGAAAAGCTTTTGGATTTCTTTTGACTCTTGTGGATTGATGATCTGGAGCAGACGAAACTTCCTCTTTGATTTCACTCCTTTTGAATCACTCTATTTTGAACTAGAAGATTTTTCAATAAAGCTCTGTTTTTCCCTCTTTTTGGATAAGGCAGTAATCTCTCTTTTTCTTGTTTTTTTTTGTATGTCTTTGATTTGAAATAGGCTCCTCTATTTATAGATTCTGCAAAGATATAGCCGTTAGAACATAGAAAAATAGCCGTTATTCAAAATATTACCGTTAGAGCTGATGTGGCATCCAGAAAAAATCGCGTCCAGATTCCGTGGAGTCGACTCGAGCACTGCGTGAGTCGGCTCGAACACTCGATTCCAGAAACACCTAACTTTCAAGGGTCGACTCGAGATATGCGGGGAGTCGACTCGAGAAGTGCTCAAAAATGAGCCTCTCTGCCGTCTGAGTCGAGTCGGCTCGCACAGTCCATGAGTCGGCTCGCGAAGGTTCAGGGGTCGACTCTTGAAAACTCAAGTGTCGACTCAGGACAACATTGAAAAATAGACATTTGGGGAGTCGACTCGGAAACCCTTGAGTCGGCTCGGGAGCGATACAAAAATCAGAAAAATGTTCTGATAGACTTTAAAACTCGTCCCAAATAAATTTAAATATAAATGTGACTTGAATAGAATTGATTTGATCATCAATTCAAGACATTTTCCATTAAGTTATTGATTATCAAATGAGTATAAGAATTCTTTTTGAAATCTCAAGTTTAATTCATGAAATCTCAAGTATAATCTCAAGTATAAAATTCTTTTTGTTTTAATTGATTCAAGAACTCATTGAATGTAAACATTGATAGTTTATATTTTCATTTTTAAATAAACTCATGGTATTTGATAAATAATTCATTGTTTCTATTAATATATTCATGGCTTTTGGAAATCATCAAAATCAATAGAGTTGGGGCAATTATGTTTCAATAATTTCTCAACAATCTCCCCCTTTTTGATGATGACAAAAACATTGAGTATATGCATTATAAAATTAAAAAATTTATGATACCAAAATCAACTTTTGTGTTCATGGAAAGGCTCCCCCTCAATGAGGTAGCTCCCCCTATGAACCTCAATTTTATAATTCATTCAAAATTTTCAAATTCAAAAACTTAAGCAAATAAACCTTTTTCTTTATGAAATTCAAATTATCTCTTCCCCTTATATGAAACATATATTTTCTTTTTTATTTAATTCTCTCCCCCTTATTTAATTAGGGCAATTAAAAGCATATAAGGTTTAAACAAATCTCTTCCTCTTAAATATGATGATGCATATACGATTAAATCATATAAATCTCTCCCCTTTTTTGTAATCAACAAAAAGGTTGAGATGCATCAGAGCATCAACTTGATTAAATTCATTCGAATTCATTCAGCATCTAAGTTATCAATTGAGTATTGAGATATTCAAAATTATATCAAATTAAACATAAGCATTCAAGGATATTCAAAGGTACTCATAATTGAAATGAACATAACTTTTCTCATTACTTCAAAAGTATGTCAAATTACATCAAAATGTAACACAATCTCATTGTAATGAAATTAAACTAACTTAAATTCATCAAAGTTCAAATACAGTCATATTAAAGCAAAACTTCCTAGATACAATCTAGTAAGGAAATCTAGAAATACAAACTATGATAAGTATCAAAATCATTTGACACGCTTGAAAACTATACTCTTTAAGTGTCCAATCATTTCCATGATATCATCCTTTTGTGATTTGTTAAAGTCATTCATAGTTACTTGTATCTGATCAACTGCAGCATCAATATCTCTTCTTAACTGATTAGTTCTATCAAGATACACATTGGATCCATCAGCTATCCCTTGAAGTCTTTCAAATATCTTCTTAAGCTCAGCATTGAGTGAATCCACATGGGTACCAACAGAAAATGAAAGTAAGTCAAGTCTTGAAATGATGTCTTCCTTTAATTCTCTAATATCTTCTCTCAATTGACCAATTTCATCTTTTCTTTGATTATCAAATTCTGCAAACATAGCTCTAAGTGACATAACTGCTCATCTGAAAATCTCACAGAAGAAGATGAAGTCTGAGGTGGAGGAGAATAATGCATGCTAGGTCCTGCCTCAGACGGTCCAGCAACAGAAGGTCCAGCCTCGACCTCAGCTCTAATGTCTTCAACTCTGTCCTCCTCAGCTCTAACATCTTCTTGACCTTTTCTTATCCAACTACCATTAACTTTCTTGAAGCCCATGCGGTGAATAGTGGCCAATGAATAGTAGTCAGTATGTCTCAAATTTCTCCTGGGCTCACTATCACTAATTTCAATTCCTTGGCTTCTGAATAATTGTGTCAAGATCATGCCGTAGGGAAGACAGGATTTCCTCTTACTCCCACAATCAGCTATATACCATAATATCATAATGGGTAAGTTGATTGGCTTGCCTGAAACTACAGCATCCATAACAAAGATATCCCTCTCAGACACGTAGTCAAAACGGCCTGTCTTAGGGAAAAGAATCCTGCTGCAGATGTTATGAAGCAATCTCAAGTCCAGTGGCAGCTGATTGGCAAAAACTTCTTCAAATCCCTCAAAATTTCTATTCAATAATCTTGTGAGGGCAGGTGACCTATCCTCTGGGTCAAAAGTGGAAGGTCCTGATAGGGGTAAGTCCAATAATTTAGAGAGAATGATGGCAGTGACATTCAAACCAACTCCTCTAACAATGCTGACCAATCCATTGTCCCCTCTAGTCAAATTTCTATAAAACTCTTTAACTAATGCTGGGTATGTAGGACAGTCTAAGGAGCATATCTTTTCAAATCCCATTTCCTTCAACTGTGACCCTACAAGCAATCCCTCTCTCTCAAACAAATCAAAGTCAAACTTCCTTCCTGTAGTAATGACTCTACTCGCAAGGTGATCTACCTGAGGAGTAGTGGCAGTAGGAGCAGGCGAGTCGTCCGAAGAGGAAGCAGGCGAAGAGTCCGGAGTCGGCTCGCGAACGGGTCGACGCACGGTCTTCTTCCTTTTCATCCCGGCACCGCTACTACTAGCACCACGGGTTTTGGGGGCCATTGAATCAAAGTGGAATGATTGTTTAAGGATTTTGGAAGATTTTGGAAGGTTTGAAGGGTTTTGGAGGGTTTTGAAAATGATTTGGAATGATTAGAATCGATCGATGGGTCGGCTCGTGCCCTAATAAAGCGATTTGGGACCACGTCGAGTCGACTCGCGCAAAGCATAGAGTCGGCTCGGGTAAGTCACAGAGCACAGACTCGATCTCGAGTCGACTCGCTCAGAGAAGGGGTCGACTCCTGAGTTTCAGCAGAAACTCGAGTCGACTCCGATACTCTCGAGTCGGCTCCGAAACCATTTCAGAGTAAAAAATTGAAATTTTTCAGAGTGTCTGAAATGAACCCGGATTTGATCTTTGAGTATGATTAAAAATCATGGATTTTGATAGATCAAATTGATATGAGTTCTAGATAAAATTTCCTTAAGATTTTGAGAAATTGAAAGAACTCTAGATATATTTCCTTAGAGGTTTCAAAATCTATCCAAAAGGGTTACAAATTCCTAACTCTCCTCTAAGATAACAAAATCTTTCTTCGCTTAAAGGTTTTGTAAAGATGTCAGCTAGTTGTTCTTCAGTGTTTACATAATCTAAACAAATTTCATCATTAGCTACATGTTCCCTTATAAAATGATATCTAATTTCTATGTGTTTTGTCCTTGAGTGTTGAATCGGATTTTTAGTTAAATTGATTGCGCTAGTGT